>JAAGNO010023501.1:1562-52039 GCA_033439905.1 Ceryle rudis | reverse complement strand
GCCACAGTGTTTCTAATACAAGCCAGGATGCCATTGGCCTTCTTGGCCACCTGCGTACACTGCTGACTCATATTTAGTCAACTATTGATCAATACCCCCAGGTCCTTTTCCAACTTGCAGCTTTCCAACCACACATCCCCAAGTCTGTAGCTTGCTATGGGCTTGTTATGACCCAAGTGAAGGACCTGGCACTTGACCTTGTTGAACACCATTCAGTTAACCTTGGCCCATGGATCTAACCTGTCTAGGTCTCATTGTAAAGCTTCCCTACCTTCTAGCAGATTGACACACCTACCTACCTTGGTGTCTGCAAATTTACTGAGGGTACACCCAATCCCCTCATCCAGATCATTACTAAAGATATTGAAGAGAACAGGCCCCAGTACTGAACCCTGGGGAGCACCACCTGTGACCAGAAGACAGCCAGATTTAGCTCCGTTTGCTACATTCTTTCAGCCTGGTCATCCAAACAGTTTTTTATCCAGTGCAGAGTGTATTTATCCAAGCCTTGGGCCGTAAGTTTCTGAAGGAGAATGCTGTGGGAGACAGTGTCAAAGGCTTTACTAAAATCCAGGTAGACAATGTCCACAGCTCTTCCCTCATCCACTCGGCGGGTCACCTTGTTGTAGAAGATCAGGTTAGTCAGGCAGGATCTGCCTTTTGTAAAGCCATGCTGTCTGGGCCTGATCACCTGGTTGTCCTGTATGTGCTCTGTGATGGCACTGCTCCATAACCTTCCTTGGCTCCATAACTTTCCCAAGGTCAGACTGACACGACTGTAGTTCCCAGGATCATCCTTTCAGCCCTTCTTGTAGATGGGCATCACATTTGTTAGCTTCCAGCCAACTAAGACCTCTCTAGTTACCCAGGACTGTTGATAAATAATGGAGACTGGCTTCATGAGCATTTCTGCCAGCTCCTCTAGTACTCTTGGGTGGATCCCATCTGGTCCCATAGACTTACGCACATCTATGTGGCACAACAGGTCACTGATCATTTCCTCCTGGATTATGGGGGGCTGCATTCTGTTCCCCATCCCCATTTCCCAATTCAGGGAGCTGGACCTTCAGGTAGCAACTGGCATCACTGACAAAAACTGAGGAAAAGTGGGCACTCAGCAACTCATCTTTTTCCTCATCCTTGGTTACAAGGTTCCCTCCCATGTCCAGTCAAGGGTAGGGATTCTCCTTAGCTCTTCTTTTACCATTAACATATTTATAGAAACACTTTTTATTATCTTTAATGATGCTGGCCAGATTAAGTTCTAGCTGAGCTTTAGCCTTTTTAGTTTTCTCCCTACATAATCTTGCAACAACTTTGTACTCTTCCTGAGTTCCCTGCCCCTTCTTCCATAGCTGGTAGACTTTCCATTTCTTCCTGAGTTCTGACCAAAGCTCTCTGTTTAGCCATGCTAGTCTTCTACCATGCTGGCTCATTTTATGCTACAGAGGGACATCTAGTTCCTCTACCTTGAGGATATTCTCAAGGAATGGCCAGCCTTCCTGGACTCCTTTGTTCTTGAGGGCTACCTCCCAAGGGATGCCATCGACCAATCTCCTAGACATGTCAAAATCTCCTTTGCGTACAAGACACTACCCAAATGTTTAATAAACATGTGCTCCAAAGAAATCCAAATCTTGCAGCAATTGAATGGAAAGAAGTCAGAAAACTGGGAGTCACAGTAAACGTCTGTACAGGTCCACAAGACAGAAGGCAGATTTTCATAAGACTTAAATTTGAACTAAACAGCCCTTTAGATGAGTTTGTGCAAACTGTAAAGTTTATACAAAAATATTTTCAGATCAGAAACAGAATGTGACAGATAATTACTGAATTCAATACTGTAATTTTTTTCTCTTGGAGGGAATGAGGAAGCATTTATTTGTGTTTCTTTTCCTTGCTTAGCTACAAATTTTCACAACATTTGTAGAAACATAATACTTTTGACATTTCTGTATCTCTGGCAAAATTGACTGGAACTGGATAATGGATTCAAAAGTTATTAGGAAGAACTGGAAGATGCATAGACAATAATATAAGACAACTTGATAACCTTATGAAACAAAGCTAAAACCTATGAAACTTTGACGGTCTCAAGTTTAGAGACCAGTGAAGCAGCAGAGCTCTTCAGAGTGTCACTTTATACTTGTAAGCACCATTGTCTTCTCTGCATCTTGTTTCTCAAACAGTAAATGAAGTGTAGGCATAAGTTTCCCCAGTTTCAGTGCATGGGACCATGTGGAACATCTGGTAACAATATTTTTAATTTCCTAGGAGTGGAGCAGCACAAGCTTTATGAGTAACATTCAGTGTCTTTTTATCTTTTAGTGGAAATCTGTTTTATTTTATAAACAAGTAAGTATATTATAACCTAAGAGATTTCTCCAGGGGAAAAAAAAATAATAAAAAAAAGAAAACACCAAAAAAACCAAAACAAAGTAGATGTAGCTGTTGCTGCTGACACTAAAAAGGTACAGATACAAACACCTGAGCTTTGTCTTAACAATCTCAAGTAATACTGATTTAAATCTTTACCTTACAACCCAGGAAATGGAACTGCATCATCATCTCAGTATAATCTGTGAGCAGCGTTTCTCAACCTTCAAATACTACATCTAAGTATTAATTTGAGTCCATTATCTGGGATGGGATATTCATTGAGAAAATTGCAATTATTTTATTCCATATCTCCATTTCACAGTTAAGTGGCTAATGAACTTACTGATTGCCAGTCTTCCTTTTTTAAATATCCCTACAGCTATGGAAAAGTTGTCCCCGGCTGAAAGGGACTAGTTCTTTGGTGGGTTCATCTCACACAAGGTGTGCTTCTGAAGCTACAGTGATCCCCAGAAAGTGATAATATTGTTTTATTTTGTTCGTTCTTTTGAAGTTACAGGTACTTTTTGAGCCTCTATACATTTGCAAAGCTACATTTCATCTGTGGTACCAAATTCAGTAGTCCTTTGTCATCAATATCTGCAGTGTAGAAGGTGATCTGAGATGTACTCATAAGGGCAATAAAGTTTTTAGGAACTGATAAAATTGACAAGAAGAGTATTCTCAAAGTTCAGTTTCAAGCTCATGTGTTTGTTTTAGGCATGCTTGCAAGAAGCCTTTGCAAGAAGTCTTAGTAATATTTTTGTTTATATTCTGTATTTAAGAAGCCATTCTTCAAATAGATAATAAAAGTTTGTTTCACTGTCTTCTGAAAATCTTCTAATACCTGTTTTCTGTTTCCAATTATAATGAATGTTCTTTTAATCACACTTTGGCCTGATTATGCTTACTCTCATAATGAACTCTTGTGTCTTCCAGTCCAGAAATGTCTTTCTACATTGTTAACTGCTCTTCTTGATGAAGTACCTAGAGAATTGCTTGTTGATTAAATTCATTCTTCCTTTATACAGTCTCTTGATTCAGGTGTCCAAAACAGTAATTAAATGAGATAGAACTTCTGAAGAAATATTTTTAGTGATTATTTAGCTCGTGTAAAATCATTCCTTTTGTTGACAACCCTATCATTAATTTGTGATTATAATGTATATATATTTTTTCTTAAACCACAATTATAGTAAAAGCATCTTCATATTACTTTGTAATTTAAACTATTTCCTGACTTCTTACTGTTGACATACTGCATTGTCTTCAGCAGTCCTGATTTTCACTGGTTCAGGAACTATGCCTTGACTGTTTGTATGTGATCTTAGTATAATTTAGAAAACACAGTAAGACAAGAAGAAGGAATTCTAAATAAATTGCCTCTCAGAGGTTATGGTTGGGAGACTTTACTAATAAATTCTCCCTGAAATTTGAGGTAGTGGAGTAGCAGAAGTTTAATTTATACCATGTTGTTTATTTTAATTGGGTTAGTGGACAAGAAAAATCAAATTAAAGGTAGATTACAAAAAAAAAGCCATTTAGTTACCCACAAAAAAGAGACATCGATGGCCCAGCAGAATAAGCCTTTCTGAGCAACATGACCATTCTTCCTCAGCTGTGATACAGAGAATGTCATGGGAGTGCAAACTAATAACTCAGTCAACATTCACATTCAATTCTTAGTCTCTTCATTAACGCTGCCAGCTGGTTAGATGTTTAGGTGCATATTTCCATGATAAGACCACCATAACTGATAGGAAATATGCACTGTAAATTAAGTAACTTACACAGACTGTTCAAGGCTTGAACTGGTGTTTCACAGCATCAGCTCCTGCAGCTTAGAACTGTTACATACTCATACTAATATACATGTAATCTCTGCTATGCTGAACTTATGTCATGATGCAACTTTGGACAGTAATATGAAACGAAAAAATATTCACCCCATCATCCTCTCATGGAAAAGGTTAGTACTAAAGGGGAATGGAAAATAAGTTCAGTGCCTCAATTCTCAGGACAAATGTTCATGACATATATTCTGTTACATTTCTTCTAAGTACAAAAGCTACTGCCAAGTTAAAAAATGTTGGGGGACATATGCAAAGAAAGAACAGCAATGTTTATTAATAACGAACATACTGATAGCTCAGGGCTCAGCAAGAACTTTATATTATTCTGCTTGTCTGGCAGATCTCAGCAGCCTTGTTTTCCAGGAATTCAACATCCATGGAAAAATCTTTCCCAAATTTTTAAATCACAAGGATGATACTTTACATTTCTGAGGTTGCTTATCTTCATTGGTTTGCTTTCTCATTTGTACTCTGTAGAATCTAAATGTGATCTGAATATATGTATATATTTAAATCAAAGTTCTTTGTTCTAAGGCTGATCCTATTAATTTGGAGTTTAAATCTTTAGCTTTCAAATAAATGTAATTTTCCCCACCCATAGTTAATTGAAGATGCTAATTTAAAACCTTAATACTTTTAATTAGTAACAATACTCTCCGAAGTCCAGTCCCATATTTCAGCACCTAGGAGAGCGCCCGTGGTTCTTCCACACGGTGTTGGTGCTGCACCCTAAAGAAAAAACAACTCGAAGACTACAGTAAAGTCATTACCTTGTAACGAGATTGTTAATAATCTGCGGAGTCTTGAAGCACTTTGAAATCCATGTCTTGAAAGAAAAACTATTAAATTACTTTGAGAATATCATACATGAAACCACATTTTTGCACGTTCTGGATAATCTGCTGGCTTTGTCTGGTTGGTCAGCTGAAAGAAGTCTGAAATAACTTTCGCATAATAAGAATTTACTGGTATTTCCCAGTTTGGTGTGAAGAACAATGGCTGTGACTTTGTCCAATCGTGAAAGAAATATGGGCCAAGCTTTATTTTGATAAAATCACAGCATAGAATTGACAGGAAGATTCTACTTCAATAAAGGAAACAGATTCAGCAGAAATGAAGTGATAGCTCTGCCTATTGAGGCAAATCTGGGCTAATTCGGCCTTCATTTCAGAAATGGCCAAGAAGACATCTGTATTTATATATGCACACTATTTTACATCCATAGCAGTCTGTCTTTTCATTCTCATGCAACAACCACTTTTCTAAATGAACAACAAGAGAATTTTCAGAAAACATTAGCTGCAGTCTAGACTTTTCTGTTTGTTTCTACTGTTGTAAATCTTGTTACAAACTGAAAATAGGCTGGCAGAGGGGGAAAGCAGCAGCATTCATTCTGTGGCAGAGAGGTAAAGCAGCTTGGTTTCATACTATCTAATTCAAGTGAAGGATGTCTCTGGTTATAGTCTCTAGGTATCTAGCACCATTTAAGATCCATAAGATTTCTGAGGTAGATGCGAGACCTGCAAAAGACTTTTACTTTTCTGGAGTGACAGGTACCTATGGTACCATCCTTGAAGGTTCATGGCAAATACCTACTCTTTTTCAGAAATAAGGGGAGGAAATGCATTTGTACACAAGCTGTGTTATTTTGAAGATGTACCATTCACAACTCATTTAGGGCTTGTAAGCATTGTAATAAGCCAGAATGTTTATTTAAATAATTACAGCTATAGCAGACATAGCAGATCTATCATACCTAACTTGTATCTTAGAATGAGCAGCTTTTCCCCCCCCCCCCCTTGATTTCTGTTACATTAGAAGACTCTAATCCTAAACAACCATTTTTCCTTTTTATCATCTGTACTGAGGTAAGAACTATATTGCCTTAACTGTTGACACTTACTCCTGCACATGAATCCTCAGATTTGGCTGGGTTTTTTTCCTGAAACACTGGGAAATGCTATCCCATGGCTTGGTCCAGGACCTGGATACCAAACTCATGGTCATGGGCAGACCAGAATCAGAGAACAATAGGTTCAAACAACTCCGTCAGAAATCCTGAAATCATACAAAGTTCATGAAACAAATATCAGTAAGCCACAACAGGACCATTGTGGTGTAGGTATAGTCAGAAAGAAACTGATATCAAAGCCCAAAGCAGAGTGTAAGCAATAAAGCTGATGAACTGAGAGGTGGCTCTGGACAGTCTATAATTCAGTGGGGGCTTGCACAGATAGAGACTGTGAGCAATAGCTGCACCTCTCACAGGAAATCAGTGATAAAATTTTCGGGTATTTTTCTTGGGTGTTTGGAAAGTATTCTCCAAGCACATGAGAAAGCATCCAAAGGATAGGGTAAATGGGCTGAAGACTTTCACAGTGAAAACTGGTATTGTTTAGCCATTTTTTCCTGTTCAATTAATGGTTGCAATAACAAGCCAAGCAAAATCCTAATGTAGACAACTGCTATCTATGAGACAGTGTTTGTGTCTGTAAAGGCAGCAGCCAATGGCTGCCTGCTCAAAGGATGATTCAGTCCCAGGTGCTGAGGGGATGAATCATCCTCAATTGGGCAATGACTCACTACAACTTTCTGCACTGGTTTGAATCTAGCCCTTAAACATGTATACGTAAATGTTTGACATCACATGTTGATACTACATGTAAGAAAATTTTCTGAAACATAATAAATGGATATCAAATGTAAAAACTCCCAGGCAATTTCCCTTAACCTGAATTCAGAGAAGTAGAACATGAAGAAATGGAACTGCAGAACCGTGGTGAAAGAATTATTGAAAATGGAGGGAAAAAAATGGGTAAAGAAATTTCTGCTTGCTTCCAACAAAATTTAAAGGACTTGCATAATAATTTCCACCTGAAGTTAAAATTGCTTATAAATAATCTTGGAAAGGTAAGCTGATGGAAAAAAATGTAAGTATAAGAGCACTTTTGCTCTTCTTCACAAACCATAAAACTCAGGCCAGTTGCATCCCATGAAAAAGAAATAAAAATGTATTTGTTGAAGTCCAAAACTCATCACACCTGGAGGCTTTAAGGGTCTTTTGATTCTCTGAAGCTACACTTGGAGTTTGTTCTTGTGCGATAATTTGTCAGTTAAAGGTGTACTGGAAATAACAAGCAAAGATATCTAAAGAACCTGCTGTGTCTATATGTTAATTATTGTTCTTCAGCCTCATTATCTAGCAATCCAAAGTAATGAGATGGGTCTCTTACTCAGTAGACACTGGTTTTAAATGTCCCGCTTCCTATTTCCCTGTAGCCAAAAGTATGTAGACAGAGTTTGTTTCATGTTTCTGTTAGTGTTAGATGTTGGTCTTCATTTGTAAGCAGTGTAACATCTCTTGATTTCTGCTGTGGCCTTCCTCCTATGTATTTTTTTTCTTCACTTTTTTTCTGTTTAGTTGAATGTGTGCTAGTTATTTTTGCACTTTTTTTTTTTTTTTTTACAGCATGTACATCTCTTATTTGTAACCATGCAAAACATTTATTAATACAAACAGCTACACAACTAGTATATACTTTATGCATTCATTTGTGTATTTGTATATTTACAAATACCCTTAAAATCTTATGAAAAAATGAATCCATGTGTAAAGCAGTGTGTAAAGTGATGTGCATATATATATACATAGTATATTTTGATACATTTGGGTTGGCTGGGAGTAGAACAGGACAGCTGAAATCTTCATGAAGTCCAGCAGCTGTTGACAAAAAGTAAGGTATGTTTTATGATAGTCTTACATGGAGATACCGCAGAAAACCATGAAGAAACTGACACATTCAGACTCAATAAGAAATTGGGTCTAGTGAGAAACCCAGCACACCTTTATAGTTAAAATGGAAAAGCAAGCTTTTAATTCACTAAGTACACCTTGTCTTTTGGCTGACATCCTTTATGTAACTGAATTTCAGTATAAATTCCTCTGTAAACATTTGTGAATTTCAAATGAATCCCATAACTCTTACAGCTGTTTAATGTTTCTTTAAACTTACCTGCATGAATATAATGTTGGTGAAAAACACTACATTTTGTATGTCTGAAAAAACCCCACTCATAATTCTTAGTATTATTTAAATAAAAACTTCACCTTTCCAAATTACTTGCTTACAGAAATATTAGTATTCAGAGCATCCTCCTTCAGACACAAACACATCTGTAAAATATTTATCTGTTGGTAGAGGCAAAGACACAACCCTGCAAAGAATTACTGCTGGTGTTCACTTCACCCTTGAGGTGGAGGCAGTCCCCTGGCTACCCACTCCCCTGATCCAGAGTGACCCAGAGACACAGGCTGACTCTCCTCCAGCTTTATCCAGCCTGCCTCATCACTGGGGTTTTCCAGGCGGTTGCTGGGCGTTGGTTGAGTTTGGTTGTTGTCTCCAGACTTGTCCCTGCCTTGCTGAATGGCAAAAGCAGTTTGATGCAGGTTGCAGAGTCTCCCTGGATGACCACTCCTGAGCACTCCTCTCCCACCCAGCCCATGCCTCAGCCACTCACCACAGTCTTCCTCCTCCCTTTGCCCTAAATGAAACCTCCTGCTCTTATTCTCCACCCTCTGAATCATATCAGCCATTTCCTATCTAGACATGTGTAAATAATTATCTTCAAGAAAATAATTTGAATGCCTCTGTTTTATCTAATATATCCAGATGACCTTCCTTTCAAATTTACAGGTTTGAAGCAATAACAATAACACATCTCCAGAGCTTTCTCCAGCTTCTGTCAAGAGAAGGATGTGCTTGGTTTACTCGGTGGTCCTGGCCTATCTTTCCAAGTCACTCATGTTATTTAGTAGTTGGTATCTGACCTAAAAAGCCCACAGAGTAATTTTTCTGTGGTTTTTTTTTTTGGTTTGGTTTGGTTTGGTTTTTTTGGTTTTTGGGGGGGGTTGTGGGGTTGGGGGGGGCTTTGTTTGTTTGATTGTTTTGTTGTTGTTGTTTATTTGTTTTTTTCTTGCAGAATTGATCGGGTCAGAGAGCTTGACTTCTTTTTCCCCACTATAATGACTTATTTAATATTGTGTTTCCAATGAGGCTGTGGAGCCAGGATCAGTGGGTGTATAAACAGGCCTGAAGTTCAAACTATTGGTAAAGTGTATTTCAGGATGTTTTTATTTAGAGGACTCCCCCTTCTTCTATTTAGGCTCCATTTGAATCCCTAACTTTCAGGGCATATTTCCATGAGGGACTCCACATTTCAAGGCAGCCCACCTAGCCATAAATATTTTACATCACTTAGCAGTTCCTCTGTGTTACCTATAGCAGTTCTATATCCTTGGGCAAAGTAGGAACTTTGACACCATCCTTGCCGGTATGAGAAATACACCTGAAATACTCCTTCAAAATAACAATGCCAAGTTGTAAACAGTTGTCATAAAATGTAAGTAAAAAGCGTGCTGTCCTTGAATTAACAAAGCATGCAAATAGTGATGTGCTATATTCCTCATAATCTGTTACATGTTCATTGTAATATTTACCCTCCCTCAAACAGAAAGTCTTGAGAAATCATATCAAATATTGTAAAAGTCATGCAATGACAACAAAAACGCCTTCCCATAGGTAAAAATTGGGATGCTAGTCACAGCCTACACACTGTGAGCAGAGTTGGTACTTATGCTTTCTCTTTCATAGGTCAAGCTATGCTTTCCCATGAGCTGCGAAAGAAATCTTTACATCTCAAACGTTTGTCATCTAGGAGGAGATCTGCTCGAGACACATTACCCAAATCCTATTCTGAGACTGCTCCAGTCCTTTGATACCCATGGCCATTGTCATCCTTCATGTTTATGCTACAAATGCACATACTGTGCAGCCTGAGCTACAACAGCAAATACACATTGCTGTCAGGCAATCACGATTTTTGGAAATGAGGAGTACTTTTTTGGAGTGAACCTGGTCTGCTCCAGTGGCTTTCAGGGGCTAATTTGCAGCAGTGGAAAATGCACTGCTGCTCAAATACAGGCCTAAATATCTTTAGCAAATTGGTCATCACTATCCCATCTCCTGTATAAGTAGTCCCACTTGGAAACAAAATAATTGCACACCTTAAGTGTTTAACTGAGAAAGGTTTTTGTTATGCTTTGATGATGAATATTGTAAATACTGATATTTGTTTTCTTTTTTTTGAAACCTTCATTGACTTTTCAATCTGAAGGGGAATTTGACTATTTCCATGTTTCTCACTATTCAACTATTTAATACTCTTCTACTATTACTTTCCACTATAGCTAAAGAAAATAATTATAAAGAGAAAACCATTAAAGAAATATTACAGTTATATGAAAAAATAATAATGAAAAAATAAAAGTCATCAAAGAAAGCTTGCTATGAGGAATTACAAATATCCAAAGATTGATTTTATAAAAATTATTTAGTACAAAAGGAAGAGATCTGAAAATTTGGCACAAATATAATCGGTCAAAACAGAAGAAGCTGATTTATTGTTGAGACACTGTATTTCTGCAGTCTGAACACAAGGCAAACAGCATTAAAATTGTTGTCTTTAAAGCAAACAGATGTGGCTGACTAAGAACTCCCGCACAAAAAGCTACCATTTTCCATCACTGATTTTCACTGTAGTGTCATACTTGGAAACAAATTTTTCCCAAACTGTCTTCATTGACTTCAAATCTCTTGAGGATTACATGTTGGGTTTTTTTTTATTTTCACTGACTGTAAAACATACAGGTTTTTCTTATAAGAAACTTCTGATTTCACAGTTTTTTATCAAAAAGGGAGGTATAGAACTAACTTACAAGCTTTTCAGCAGGAAGCCAAAATATTTAGTCATTCAGCTGATTGCATCCTTGTCAGCAGAAATGCCCATTTCATCCTTCATGATTACACTCTTCAGGGTGATGCTAATGGGAGTGACCTGCTGCCCAGTCTCGGATGGGTCCCGTGCCACCACCCTGCGTGAAGAGCTAAGGTGAATTCATAATCTGTGTGTGTGGCAGGAGCCTCATGTCAAGGTACCCTATCAAAAATTCAAAGTGCTATGTAAATCTGTGTGTGTGTATCTGCAGCAAGTGTGTGCATATTTACACACACGTACAAACCCTCTCCTTTTATTGTCTTGTAGATTTTTCTTTTCTTTTCCATTCACTCCTTGTTTCTATTCATTTCCTGTTCATATTATTATCTTCCTCGTTTCCTTCTCCTGAGATTTTTTTTTCTTTACAAGTTCGGTGCCTACAACCTTTATAAAATATAGGATCTTTTTTCTCTGTTCTAGTAGTTATGGAAGCACTGCAAGACAAATGTTAGCAAGGTCACTGCAGCTCCTCTATGCCCTACTTACTCTAGCTACAAATTCAGGAGGAAAGAATTTATTCATTCTTATGAAATGCTTTGGAATCTATGAATGAAAAAGTGTTCCATATTTCCCAAATAGTATTATCTTGCAATTTTTTATTCTTTTTTTTTACCTATTTAATATTTGAAGACTACTTTCTGTCCCTATCAGTACTGATTCACAACGCATGCCAATTTGTGCTGTTTTTTCTCTCAATGATAGCAGTGTCTGTCCTCTTACCTTTGAAAATGCAATGACTCTTTTGGCCTTGTTTGGATTATATACCACCTAATTCTAACATTCTATGGCTTTTCTCAAGGAAATGGATACACATGGAAGGATCCATTTTCCTGGCTAGTGCTTTTTTATTCCTTTTGTATCATGTGGATGCAAATATTCACACATGTATTCCCACCTGCAGATGTTTGCCTTAATCTGTCTGCAATTATTTGCTGATATTGATCTTGCTACAGACTGATATTCTGATTTTATGGTCAAGTTCTATAATTCTGCACAGACTACATACACATTTCATTCTGTGTTGGTACACTGAGGAGACGGGCTTTTGCATTCTACTACAATAAAAGACTGATTTTCTATCTCATACTGACAGCTACATTTTTAGTCCTGGGGTTGTGGGTTTCTTCTCTATTACGTCAGTCAAGAGGTGCTTGACACCAGGCATTGACATAGCATTGTGAGCAGACATTCAAGTAGCAAGTTAGCTCTGCTACAACATACATTATCAATTTAAAATTCAGAAAGGCAACTTGTTCTAGCAGTTTTGCTTATTTTCCTTTTTCTATTAAGTTGGGGTAAACCTAATCTAACTAAATGCTAATAGACTAACTTGAATTTCAGCAAGTTCAGATGAGAGAAGTTGAACCAGATTCTCTGAGGTATTTACAGAAAATTGTTCCACTGACATTTTTGTTTTTAATCTATGTCTTCCTAACAGAAGATGTATACTGTTTGAAGTATTTTGGAGAACAGGTGGAAGAGAGAACCTCTACAAGAGTTAAACACCTAAATAGACCTTTGAGGATCTGGGCCATCTCTCTGTATCTCCTTCATTAAACCCCTTATTGCTATGTGCAAAAGCTCAAGAGTTTACTAGGACTGAGGTAATCACTTTTGGCCAGGAATCCTTTCTGAAGACAGATGGCCATTGCTCATCATGTTAGTAAGAAGGCTAATACTTGTGGTATTCAGCTGTTAATGGTAGTGTATTCGGAGTAGTTCTAACTTCAGATATCAACTGTGTTCCTCCTGCCTTTTTATACCCAACAATTTATGATAATGTACTGAATTTAGGAATATAAGGTATAATACAAAGCATAATTGTAAATGTTCTTGATTTATCATGTGAAAGGAATAAAGAATGCACTACAGATCATCAGATTTTATTTAGATGAAAAATCAAGAATACTGTCTTTTCAACAAAACACGATACCTCTGAAATAATTTTGATGAGACTAGGGAGTTTTAAATTATTTTTCTCAATATTTTCTCAAGGTTTTAAAAAGAATGAATTTCTTGTTTATTCCAGGTTATTTGTTAACTCATAAAACCATTGTTGTCTTTTATTTCTATCTTTTCATCAAAAGACAAAAGAAATTGCTGCTCCCTTAATTTGTGGCACAACCTTTCAAATTTGTGCATAATTGTTTGCAATTTTGACAAGCTCCAAAAACACTTCTGCACAAGTAGCTTGAGACAATAAGCCTCACTCTGTTCAAGCTGTTCTTCAGCATCAATAAGAGGGGCTCAGCTAAGTGTAGTATTTTACATTTAGCCCAAGAAAAAGAAACATGGTTACTCTGGCTTCTGATCTTTCTGCCAACAGAAACCATTTTCATATGCTAAAATGAAGTTTTAGGAAGAAAAAAAAAAAAGATCTGTTAAGAAGTAGAAACTTATGCAGTGCCATGAGACTGCCACGAGCCCACCGAGCAAAGTTCAGGCTTTACAATGTTCTTTTTAGTGCAATCCTACTCATTTCTGCTTGTTATACACATAAGCAAAAGGCTTGCCAAGTTATTTTGGGTATTGTCTGTGTTTTTCTGTTGCAGGTTGTGCAGAAGTGAAAGAAAATTACAAATTACTTTGTGCATTGCTGGCTGCAGATTACTGGTGCTCACAAAGAGAGGATTATTACTTTAAGTGGGGAATGGGGGTTATTCTGTTGATAATGCACTACAGTAACCTCTGTTCATTCCTTTCATTCCTTTGAAGAAGCTCAAAATATGATAGCGCACCATCACAACCCCTGCCAAGCAACATTGACTATAGCAGCCACAGGCATCCCACACCTGCTGCCTGCTAAGCCTCTTGCTGAACAGCAGCGTGGAGTGGCCCTTACAAGCGAAGGCTCAGACAATCCCTCTCCTGGCTCAACCACCTTCTGGAAGTTCACCAAATCTCTCTTCATTTTAGCCCTTCAAGACCATTCTGTCACTTGAGGCTGTGTCTTCAGCATACTGATGTGCTGAGGGCTCTACTCTGTGATTTTTCTGCGTGTAACCCTCAGGCCAAAGTGGTAAACATTCACATATTTTCCTTGAGTAAGGGAGAAGAGATGGATCTCTGAACTTAGACACTTTTAAAAATACTGAACAAGTACAACAACAGATACTTCTCGTACAGTGGATGGTGCTTATTTCAATCATTGGCATTCCAATTCACAGTGTTCACATTCCTTAAATAAATTATTCTTTGACCTTACAAATAATAGATGTCTCAGTATCATAACTTGCCACTGTCCTGAGTTCTATTTACAGCTCTTTTTACTCACAAAACTCCCAGTGATTCATCCTGGATGTTTGTTTTCCCTTTAGGATTTCTACTTAAGTTCCTATAAGTAAAAAAAAAGAAATAAACTGAGTTTCAAAGACCTTGATAATCAACCCCTTTGACTAGACATTATGTCTGTCCAACAGCATTAGAATGGAGTAAACTTTCAGCAGACATAGGTCAGTGCAATTCTGATGAAATCAGTGGTGACATTTTAAGATGTTAAAGATATGTTATAGCCACAAAGTTGAATAATTGCAGTTAGGAAGCAGGACCTGTACTATTGCCCAAGCCCCTCTTGTAGTGTGACTCAAATTGTACTATGAATAACAAATTGTTTATCTCACCATTTTCTCCACAGGTCTCTAACCATGGATTCTGAGCATTGCCCTTTACAACACTCCTATGACCACGAGAAGTTGGATTATACTCATGTTATAGAGAGGGGCCTGAGAGAAGGCAACTCAGGCTTTTACTGTTCATTCGTTTAAGGCTCAGCTTAAAACATTCGGCTCTAGTTTTCAAAGATACACAGCATTCTTGCAATTCCCCTTTTTTTGCCATCCTTCCTATACATTCAAAGCAGAGGCTGTACAGACAGCAAGCTGATCCATGGAAAGCAGGTTGCCCCTGAAGCACCTGGACACCCTGTGCCCTGAGGATAGCCCTGCTGGTAAGCTCAATGCTATCCAGCACTCGGAGATTGTGCAAGCCACTGAAATGCTAATGAGGGTCAGGGATTTTCAGGATGTATGACTTATTATTTACACAAAATCCAAAATACTGTCTGTGTCTACACTGTGTCTGAAAAATGGTGACAAAGGACCCACTCAAAGGTAAATGCACCCCAAGGACCAGCACCTGACATTGCTGTGGACTGGATTGAAGGCCCTCTGAACTCACTTCAGCCTCCAGCAAATCTAGTCTGCCTTACAGGTTAGCTGACAGAGCCTGGTCACACCTGGGGAACCACCACAGAGCAAGGTGCTACTCACAAGGGTTTCCTCAGCGTAAGACTGGCACAGCCTGGTAGGTGCTGGGCATTTCAGTTTTGCAGATGGTCCATCTTGCCTCCAGAGAGTGGTGCAGAAACTGGACAGAATAAAGTCTAGTCTGCCTGCCTGCAAACTTTCTTCAAAGCCAAATAGCACTCATAATAAGTAAAATGATCAATACCAAGATTAAGAAATTGCTGCATTTTCCAAAAACCTATTGTTTCCAAGGATGCAATTGTGATAGCACTTGTATTCTAGTGGAGCTATGCAAAGGCAGATTATATTTCCTCGGTATATGCTAAATTTCTAGCAAATTGATTCTGAACTTGGAGCTACAAAAAGAAAGGTTTGTAGCATTACCCTTTTCTCTGCACGTGGGCTACAGTAACATCTCCTGCCACATCCAACATGTCCCTTGCACCAGAGAGGCCTGCAGAACCAAAGGCAGAAAATACATGTTGTCTCCACTAGCACAATATGTGCGGGAGCAGTATTTCAACAAATTCAAGTCAAATGATAAACCAGAAGTCTGGCTTACAAATACTAAAACAGTATCTGTCATCATGTCTTTTAATGTAAGACCCTTGCAATTTCTCTGTAGAGAAATGAGACTCTCTCTAGTTCACTGATACAGTCAGTCCTGTGAAACGTAATTTCTTATGTCACCTCCTTCACTCTTTCCAGTTCTCTTTATCTTCTCATCACATAACAAGCTGTGAGCTTTCCTGGTCAATGTCTGAGTCTCTAAACATCCAACTCTTCTATCAGCATTTCTCCATACCTCACTTTCCTTCTCACTTTGTTGTCTTTCTTGCCATCCCATTCTCCTCAGTCTTTTTCTTATGGAGTTTGACTAGTTATCACTCCTGACTTGAATTTTTTGAAGAGTACCATCAGTTGGTCTCTGCTGGGGTAAGAAGCAGCATTCAAAATGAATGACAAGATGTTTTGTATATTACAGATAAGTATCATTTACATTCAGCTTCCAAGAGGATCATGTTTACTTGTAATGACATTGTCATTTTGTAGAAAGCAACATGGTATACGTGAAGCAACATTTCAAGGAAACTCCTATTTGTAAAATCCAGGTGACACAGCCTGGCTTCCAAACATAGTCACTGCAAATATTTTCCTTTAATTGTTGCTCATGTTACAAGTTTTATTGAAGCTGATGCTTGTGTATTAAAATACTTCCTAAAAACAATGGAAAACTGAAGCACAAAACATATTATTTTAAATACATATAACAAAATATAATAAAAATGCCATATTTTAAAAACCCTGGAATATTTCATATAGCCATAAATATTCACTTCTGACCCAATCTTTCTTTCATTCAGGAAAAAAAGTCAACCCTATAAAATATGAACAGCATGAGTCCTAGGTACCATGACAACCCCACTGATAAAGTGATCAAGGACTTTAAACTCCATTTGACTTGTGCTGGTCTTCTGCATTGGGATAGCTTTCTTTGTGCATAATTATATACAGCTTCAGTGTTTCAGCCTTCAGAAATTTCTTTGGTGATGAATAGTTTTGATGTCAGAATCTTTCTTGATCTTTCACGAGCTTTGTTATCATACCACCAACATTTATTTCAGGAGATAAGTCTTCTCTAGATCTGTACAAAAGCATGTTTTGAATGGATTAAGGAATTCAATAACTGCCTCTGGTTGTGCCCTGATTAGGCAATAACACCTTTGATTCTCTGCTTAAATGGAGAAGATCCAATACTAGCAGTGAGTGTGTGTTGCCATGTACCTTATCTTACTTACATATAAATGAAGAATGTAAGCTCATTTCAGATTTGCACCCTCAGAGATGCCCATCCCTACAGTTAAAATACATTACAAGGAACAATTTAAATGTGTTTGCAAATTTGTGCTTTAAATTTTGACAGCCCTCTCCTTTCATCACCACACTCGTTCTTCTATTATCACCTTCTCTCAAGGTTTGACTTCAGTACATGTCTAAATAATGTCACTGCACCAGTGACAGCACAAGTCTAGAAATATGAAGCCTCAAACAGGACGTCAAACCCACTGTGCAAATAGTTTCTTTCTTCCCTGTTGACTGCTTTCTGCAACTCACACTAAGTACTGCACTATCCTTCCTTTTAATTCCTGTCAAGCCAGTAAGTCATTGCTCACCGTGAGTTCAGGCCTAGGCATTTGGCCCTGAATAACTGGAAACAGAGAAGATAAATGAATAGTATCAACCGAGTAGTGCTCTCACTGCACTCTGGTTTTCCTAACAAAGAGAAGACACTTCGGCTTTCCACCCAGGCAGCTGAGCATGAGCAATGGCAAGAGGGAAGGGTCTTGGCCAAACACCAGGGCACCTACCAGAGCCCCACATTGTATCAGACAATAGATTATGAACAGCAATTCACAGCAATCAACATAATTCAAATTGTGCAGGAGCTTCTAATGACTCATGTAGTGCTATCAGGAGCTACACTGAACCAAATGTGAGTGAAAAGCAACAGGGGGAAAACAAATACAGGCATTTTTATCCATATTTCTGGCCTATGATATACCTTTTTTAATAATGGCCTTTGAGGAGAGCATTCTCCAAACCACTTCTATTCCTATTTCATCCTGCAGTGAAGCTGTACTTGTGTTTTCACATAACTTGCTACGATAATAAAACTGAAGAGTCACCAGTTTATCATTATGACTTTATTGTAAAGTCAAACAGAAGGAAAAGACAACCAGTGAGGACACGAGTCCTTATTTTCACATAAACCAATTATAGTGCTTTGTAAGGAAGAGGAATAATTAGTCAAGGCAGATAAATAATCTGGCAAAGGCAGTAAAAGCTTTCTTATCAATTTATAAAGGCACATACTCAAAGCCATGTCAGAAAATACCTGACTGTGAGTTTAATACACCTGTGATCATGCCCCACAGAGCTCTAAATAATAAAAAACTGCAGCTATTACATTTCAAAGAGATCTGTTGGTTTTACACCTACTTATTGTTTCTTCATTTCTGTTAATAGCAGCTTCAAGAACTGAAAAGTATAGAAAAAAAATCCATAAATGCATATGATTTTAAACAGACATTTCATGCCCATAAACTGAGTTATGCTGGTATTTAAAAGAAGCTAGGGATTCAAAATAAATTGTATGTCCAAAGGGAATAGGTGGGTCTTGGGAAGTACTATAATTTGCGCATCTTAGAAAATCCAAGCCCTAATAAGTATATATTAAACTATTGGATTAGTATTTATTGGGTACTGAGAAAGATAAATAAAAGCACATTTTTCTGAGCTCTATATTTAAGACAAGCAATTTTTAAAGCTTTTCAAAATTTCAAATAACAAAATCTAAAATCAGAGAATAGAACACCTTAGAAAGCATACTTCGAGGTGTTCACTATCTGTATGTAAGTATATATATACATGAACAAATAAATAGAAGGCACAGATAAATAAAACGAGATATAAAATAAAATGTACAGACATTTAATTTTACTGTTCTGTGTAGTTTAAACTGAAAGTCACAATGACTGTAGGCAAAATAAACAAAAAGTCATATTGTTATATACTTTCTAGTTCTTGAAAGCTAAGACACCGTATCTGAAAATGTTTTAAGTTTACAGAGACACGTGAAGAACACAGGGAGACTTCCACTTCTTTCTACTGGAGGAAATTTCATTTTATTGACACACAGAGGAATAGCAAAATCAATATTATCAGTAACAGTTTTAATGAAATGCATTCAGTTCAAGTAACATCAATGCAACATTATTTCTAAATATGGCAAAAGTGGTTGAATTAAATGGATAGAGTTAGAGGGAGTTTTCTGTTCCCCATGACATCACAGTGGACAATTAGAGGAGGAAGGCAAATGTCTCATGAGAAATACTGAGCAGATGCTTGCAGAGTATGAGTCTTCTTTCACTGTCTTTTTATGGGCTACCAATACTGTAAGAATGAAATAAATTTACCTGATTTTAATCGGGTGTTATCTTTCCTCGTCACCCTCTGCCAAGGTGTCCTACAAGTGTAGTTTTAAAAGATTTTTACTAGCATGAAAAACTTTTCAGGGATAAATGTGTGTTTTGAAATACATAAGAAATTAGTAGAAGCTACAAACTGGATGTAGGAAGAATGAGAGATCAAACCACTATTTATGAGTTTACCACCTCAAAGAAACAGGTTTAATGATCCCCAAGTGGCTACATATGAAACACAGGCAACCCTGCCTGACCCATTATCTGAAGGGAGGAGGACTCATCGCTTAAGGCTCCACTTCTTTCCAGTGACCTTCCAACAACAGTTCTGTCCTGAAATCACTTCTATCTCTTGCAATTTCGCACTTTAGCTGTATTTGACATAAAACGCCAAGTACCATGACTGAGATTTACTCATGCTTGCAAACATTGCTTTTATTTGCATTGACTGAATCCCCTTGGGCATCTCTTATTTTGTCTGTAACAGGAGGAAGTACAGTTATAAATATTCATGCTGCTGAAAGGTATACCAAGAGGGAAAGAGTAGTGCATGAGACCCCAAACAGCTCCAACCACATTTTTCACTTGTTTTTGGTTGTGCCACCTCTAGGGTTGAAAAGATAATTCAATCTTTTGCTCCTTTGTTCCTGCCTAACAAGACTGCCAACAAGAGCATGTCGGTGATGGTGATTCGCTTCAGCACGTGGACACTTGTCCAATGGAAATGCTGTGAAATCACCAGCACATTTTACATAAGCCACTGAACAGTCATCATCGAGTAGGAAAGGATGCTGCGACATGATCAGTAAATAAGTAGGTGAAATTCTATCTTGTCTGTAGAGATGTTGGAAGTGAAATCTGCTGCACAGCTTGTGGGTTTATATGAACAGTTTGCTAATTAGAGTTGTATAAAATGACAATTTTTCAAGAAAATTTCCACCCTTCGTAGCAGCCCAGTGTGAAATCTGATATTTTTTGAAAACCCAACAAACGAGCTATTCTCATATTTTTAAGAAGTTTCTACAGGCATTCCAATACCACTGCTCAATGCTGCAATTTTTTCAGTACCACCTAAACATTTTTTTTTTTTTTCCCTGCATAGATATTTGCTGGGTTTTGGCACCCTTCAACCACTTTCCTCCTCTCTCCCCTGCCTATTTCTGCTGCCCACCAGGATAATGAAAAAAGTGTCAGGAGAGCTCACACAAGCTCACTGTCACTTTTTAAGCTGCAAGTAATGACGTTTGTTAAATGAATGCAATAAAACCTAAAAATACTGAAGTGGGTTCATTCTTTTTGAAAGCCTGGGTGTTTGTTCACTGATGCAAGAAAAAATCCTTTCCAGTCACACCCATTGGGCTGTTCATATGCAGTTTGCTGTGGAAATTCCTTTTTTGAGGAATGCTTCTGGAGGATTTTAAAGAGAATGCTTCTGTCTTTGATAGCATTGCCCAGATGAAACAGAAAGGTGCAAAAAAGGTGAGAAGGAACAGGAGACATTTAAAACCTGCCTGGACACATTCCTATGTGACCTGCTCTAGGTGGTCCTGCTCTGGCAGGGGGGTTGGACTAGATAATCGGGGTCCCTTCCAACCCTTAACATTCTGTGATTCTGTGAAAAGTCTTCAATATAGTCTCAGTTCTGACCATGTCCTTCTTCCATTGCTTTGTTGAGCTCTGCTGAGGATTTTCCCTGTGGGGGCTGCCAGAGTGGGAGAATCTCTTGATGAAGCAACCCTGTCCACAGAGAGAGCTGCCAAGGGTGGATGTGGGATGAGGACCACTTTTGACCTTTGGCCAGTCCCAAGATCAGGCCAGCCAGAGAAGCTAATTGGGATAGAGCACATTGCTTTTGCCCAGAATGCAAACCCTCCCTCTAAATCAACCTGAACAGTCCTTCTGTTGAAAGAATAGAAAATAAAATATTTTTAATTCTTCATACTTTTAATGATTTTGTTGAATTATAAAACACTATTTAAAAAAAAAAAAAAAAATCTTGAATGTGATTTATGCCCAGTGAACTCAAGAACTGAACATGTAAGTAAAGAGACAATCATCTGGGGGTGTGTGAATGTGTGTACATTTATGTTAGTGTTATTGGTAGCAGCAACAAGAGCAGAGTGAGCATTTTTAAGTAGTTAGTGGTCCACAGTGCCAAGTTTGAACACATAGCCCTCTCAGCCACATTCTCTTTCCTTTTTAAGCATGCATGCTAAACTCAAGTTAAACTGGGGGCTTCTCTGATATTTTATTTTATTTTTAATAAATAAAATTACCTACAATTGCTAGCTAGGTGGCAAACAGAGCAATTAAAGGATCAGCTGTGCTGCTTGGGACAAGGAGGGGGAGATTCATGTAATTCAAGAAGACTTAAAAGAGGAGGAAGTAACAGACTTTAACGAAAAAGGGAATAAATCTCTTCAGGACACAACTGAAAGGTGATAATATCCCCAGGGCTCTGCCACAGTGCCTTCTCTTAAAGAAAGGTCTGGTTTTCCATCTCCCTGGCCTTCAAAACGTCTCCTTATTTTTTGAAGTGAAATATGGAAAGAATCCCATATGTGAGCCATTGCCAAGGGCAGCATGAAGTGATGGGGGTGACAAGTCCTTCTTCGTTGATCTTCCTTTGGGAAATGGGTTACAGGGGCCAGTGAAGTTGTCTGAGACACCCAGTAGGATGGTGTTGCTCAGGCCAATAGTAGGAAGCACTAAGGAGATAAGCAGCTCCTGCCACCACACAGCAGCGGTCATCAAGCGCAGCCCAATGCCCTGTAGCAAACCCAGGATCTGCAGTAAACACTGAAAAACCAGAAGAAGGCAAATGGAGAAGGAGAGAGAAGCTGTTCCACCTTCTGGGCTCCCAAATGGCTTCAGAAAGCAGAGAGTGTGACAGAAAGAGGCAAAAAATACCCCAAAGAACCTAGCCAACCTGAGTCAGATTAAAAAAAGTTCCTTTTTATGCCTGGGACAAAATCTTTTCAGCTCAGCTGTTTAGGAAGACAGACTCAGAAATGTTTTCCAAAGACTCCTCCATAAGCCCTGCTAAGGAGGCAGGGGTGGGCTGAAGCCTGTGCATTGCTTCACATCAGTGCAGTGATGGGATAGCCTACACAGGTGACTGTGGAGCAGAGAAAGGATTATTTGGTTAATACTATCAGATGGCATTTTGCAGCAGTCAGAGTGAAGACCAGGGACCACAGTTGTCAACACCAGAGAAATAAAAACTTCCCATCTCAAGGCATTTGCTATATGAGTAAAGACAATGCCTGGCAGGTGGCTGCTGACCACAATGGCAGAGCCTGCAGACTGGGGGACGGGATGTCCTTCAGTTGCACAATTTGGAAATCCAAGGAATTTCTAAAGTAATGAATCACAGATTGGAGCTGGAGTTTTGCCTGAGAAGCTGCAGGAGCTATTTCTTAATTAGAAATCTGTCCCTCTCATTGGCTGCCAATTCAGTTACCCAAACCAGACATACAAAACAATTCTTTCTTATTCTGTGTCTCTGTTTTCTCCCTATTTCTTAATCCCATGGAAGAAAGGAGCAAATAGGTCAGATAGGACTGTACTTTGAAAGCCTTGTGCACAGTTACCTCCTTGAGCTCAAGGAGCTTTTAAGATTAAATGTTTTGTGACAGCTTCAGGACAGGACAGAAGTGGTCTGCAGTGTCACTGAGTTCCTCTCCCTCACAGGTCCCCACTGAACATGGCAGAAGTCACCAATATGCACAGCTCTAGGGTGCTGATGGACTGCCAACCTCCTTCCACACCTACTGCCTGCCTCTCCATTAAATGCCTCTTTTCTCCCTGCCTCAGTCCCCTTTCCTAAATTAACTGACTCGCTAATTTTCAATTGGTGCCTTCATTTCACAAGGAGCTTTCAGCTCTACTCATTTCAATAGCTCACCATGTCAGACTGATTTTATGCAAACCTGTTTTCTGCCTCCCCACATGGCAGAGCTGTGTCTCTCCATTGCAATGTTGCTGTCTGCAGTGGGGATGAGTAACTCTGCCATGGTGGGGGGCATGGATAGGACCACAGGCAACACCTCCAGCACTTCAGGTCCAGGACATGGGGATGACACATTTGGCTCTTAAGCTGTTGAATGCACTCACGCCTGCATAAGGACATAGGTGCCGACAGCGACTGGTTCCTTACATGCATCAACTCACAGGCTGAAACATGGTGCCATGTGCGAAGTTAGTGCCCATGCAGTCATGGTCATCTGCAGGTCTACTTAGGTTTTATCATGAAAGATATTTTTTTCTTTTCAGTGGTGCACAGTGATAGTACAAGGGGCAACAAACACAAACTGTAACACAGGAAGTTCCACCTAAACATAAGGAAAAGCTTCTTTCCTGTGAGGGTGATAGAGGCCTGGAACAGGCTTTCCAGAGAAGTTGTGGAGTCTACTTCTCTGTAGACTTTCAAAACCCGCCTGGATGCATTCCTGTGCAACCTGCTTTAGGTGAACCTGCTTTAGCAGAATGGGTTGGACAATATGATCTCCAGAGGTCCCTTCCAACCCCTACCATCCTGTGTTTTTGTGATTTTGAGATGTATGAGACACCTGACAGTGGTAAATTTTGACTTTCCTTACCGACCCAGAGTGCCAAATCCCAGAGGATACGACACACTCAGAAGTCCCATCACCTTCAATGAACACAGTGTGATCTTTCAGGTCATGGCCAAGGACACAAACTGGGACAGTCCTGTGAATAAGCAATGAATCCAAATAAATAGTGACTCACGAATTTGGCTTTCTGATATGTCATTAGTGAAGCACAGAAGAGGCAGACCACATCACCCAAATCAATACAGGTTCAGCTTGCCAATAAAAAAGCTATCAGGACTAGGTGCAGCCACTGGGTGGTTGTGGAGGGCCAGTGTCAGCAATGCAGCTCCCTCTTTCCTGAGCAGGATGGTCACACAGAGAACAGACCTTTAGCACAGCCCTGATAAACATGCCTATGGTGAGTACACATCCAGAGCTTTGTTTTCCTCTGTCCCTTGCAGCTTAGTGTACTTGGTGCAACTAAACTGACATCGGGTGGGCTTCTCCTGCAGTGATGGAATAACGGATCGGGACCAGGGTGTTCTCAGTCAGTATATCAATGTGTGGGCAATTTTTACTGTAACCATGGGGTTTATTTACAGCCTGGATACCATGACTCTTATCTTTTTCTGTTCATTTCTCTGCAGCTACATCCTCTACACAAAAAAAAAAAAAAAAAAAAAAAATCTTATCATTAAGACAGAGCTTGTACCATCATGTGTGATTTAATAAGATCAAAATAATTTTGACCGAACATGGGATGACAAACGAAGTTCTGTTTATGGTGAGATAGATGTAAAGCAGTTGTAGTGGTGATTTAGAACTGATTCGATCTAAGTGCATCTCAAAAAATTGTGAAATAGAATCTACCAGCTAAAACTAATGAGCACAAAACTACATTGATTTGGCCCAGGGTGGACAAATAGAACATCTGGCATATTTGGCACCGATGACACAGCTGGCATTGTTGGACCCGTTTCTGCAGAAGGTACAGATGCAGAAATGGGAGAATTGGTACAAACAGTGCAGATGGAACAGTTGGAACAGATGACAGTGGGCAGAGCTGGCGATGCTGGCACAGGTGTCATAACCTCAACAGCTGGCACAAGTTGTGACAATCCTGGGATTTCTTAGTGCAAGGCACATGTTCATTTTGGCTTTGGCTGCAGAGAGATAAGAGCGTTTTATAATTAGTAAATGTGCCATTTAAAAAAGAACTTTTTTCCCCATCCTTAAGGACATCCACCTCCAACTGTTACAGCCTGGAATGTGGAGCATTTCTGCAAATTACAATTTCCCAGAGAAAGCCACAATTGATAAATACAGATTTAATATAAGGTAATTAGACATTTTTATTCTCATATAGATAATAATCATGAATAGGATTTCTTCATAAGAGGTTTGTTAAAAAACATGGTCAGATCTGTAGCCTGATCATGGAGATTAAAACAAGCTTTGTCTTAAAGCCAAGGCTTGTTTACCACCAAATTGGTGGACTATATTTTCCAAAAGTGCAATGCTTCACAATAAAACGGAGTTCGATAGAAGCCACCAGGAAGAGCAGGGTGCTGGGTGAGTGCTACACAAATAGTTAACTCTTTGACTGAAAAACAAACCACACTTAGGGCAAGAATGAAAAAATGGAGAAGCCACTATATTGCCTAAAGCAATGTGCCTTTGTTAAATGTTGTTGAAAGTATCACTGGTCAGAACCTGATTTTCATCTGAGAAAGCTCTCCCTCGAGCCCCTACTCTGTGACTAGCTGTAACAAGGCAGGATCCTTTGATTCCCCTGAAAAGATAAGCAATGAGATGAAGTTGCTTGCCAAGGATTTAAACCAGAAATTAATTCCTTCTTTTATTTTGGCTCTTAAATGCTATGGAGAGCAGCCAGGAAGTAAATTTTGCTGAACTCTGGGGCCTGATCCTGCAAAACCTTATTCTTGGTTGTCTTCAATAGCAGTACAAGCCTGCAATGGAAGAGCTTGCAGGATTCAGCTTTCCTTTTCAGAAGACTTACATCCTGCAGCGAGCTCACTTGTCGAATATATTTCTGAATGCACCTTTTATCATGCTGCTTGCACAAAACCAGTTTTCACCAACATGATCTTGCTGCACAAAGAGACGGTTGGTATTTTTAGTAAAGTGAGTTCACAGGAAAGATTTAAAAAAAAAAAATAAAAGAAAGGATCCAGGACAAACTAATATAAATACTGAGTTGAAAAATATGTAATAGCTTGAAAAACCTCAAACTGAGTATGTTCTGTCGCGGATGGAAAGGTTTTCAGTACTCAGCCATTTTAAGCAATTCTTTATGCTGTGTTTAGTCATGTGCTCCCCTACCTTGTGCTGTACAGTGCAAAACCACTAGTTTGTCTGCTGCACTTCATATCAAGCAATAACTACAATTCAAACCCTCATAAAACAAAAAGAGAATAGTTTGGAGTAGAGGAAGTCAAAGCTGTGTTGCTCAGCTGTAGTCCCAGCTATAACACAAGGAACAGTGACATTCAAAGCAAAGCTCAAATTTCCTATCCCTCCATTCCAAGCACAGATAGGTATCAATCTTAGCAGATTGCTACAAAAAACAGCCTGTAAATGTCCATAAAAATAGGAGTAAGTCCTTCATACAGGTGTAGCTACAGTAACTTTTCCAGGTTGCCTAAATGATGAGCTGACCCTGGCAATTTAAAACAGGTCTGTTTCCTTCAAGCCAAGTTCAGGTAATAGCTATAGCTCTCCTGGTTTCCTGCTGTGGCCACACAGCCAGTACCACTGCCTGCTCCTGATGGGGACTAGGAGGACCATACTGCTGGTCACACAGTCATCCCTTCATAGCTGTCAGTCACTGCTGGCCGGTCACTACCTGCCATGCACGAACAGCAGATCTGCAGCAGGAGCCAGCCTGAACACTCGACATGAGGGGAGAAGATGAGGATTTCGCCTGGGCTGCTGCTGGGCTTCCTGAGAAGAAATAAATATGTGGTTTCCTGTGTTTTGAGAGTGCTTTGCTCTCTGCCTTTTATTCAATATCTGTCTGCACACCCAGTGCTTCATAACCTACGGATGTCTCATGAAAACATTCCTCTCTTTCTTCTGGCCACAAGCTTTTATGATGTGCTTTAATCCTCCCTTCAAACAGTTGCTGCACATGCTGGCTTGCTGCTGTCCCCAGAGAGCTACCACTGAGGTGTGATATTCCAGCTGGGGTGGCAACTGGGGGGTGGCAGCTAATCCCCTCTCATATGCCTACAGACACACCCCAAAGAAAATTTCTATCAAACTTGGAGCAAGCTTCCTGCTCGTGGTGTGTCCTATGGTAAAATGCGTCTATTTGCTTGTGGAAAAAAGGTAATTATGGACATCTTTTTTTTTTTCCCCCTCTGCTTTTCATATCCAGAGCATGTCCCTTCATGATACACATTGACATTTTACTTTACTATTAGGTGTTGCATTTTTATTTAGTGTCCCCAGATTTCTGACAAGTCCACCATGTTCTTGAGAGACCAAAGCCTATTCGCAAAATTAACTCCTATGCAACATTTTTATTCCACTTGAACCTTCAAAATAAAGATCACATGGGATTTAATTACTGTCTATGACAGGTGCTGCTTCTCTGTGCATAAACCATATTTCACCCATCCCCTTAGAAAGGAAGCCTGTTAATCATTCTCAAGATACTGCGCAGTCTTCACAGCTCAATATTTTCTCTTATCTCAACAGTCTGGGATTGAGGATTAGTTCCCCAGCAGATAGGAATCATTACATCTTCTCAAAAGTCAACCAAACCCTGCTGATTGCCTTACTGCAGATCTGGCCTGGTATATTATGGAGGCAACATCTCCATGAAATTGATTTTGGAAGCAGAAGTGCAATTTTTCTAATATGATTAAAGCACACGCTGTTGTGACAGCAGGTACAGGTTGGACACTGAGTTAGCAAATGAGTAATGGCCCTTTGTACACTCAGGTACCAGCCTCGATACCCTCCTTTACCTGATACACATGCTGCTCACTTTGCATAGAATGGTCTCCCAGTACCATATAAATCTGGAGCAAGTCTTTTGTCTCTCTGCTATTCCTGGTGTGTGAACCTGGGAAAACTTCCAAATTCCTGCGTCTGGCTGAGTACCCCAACTCACTGGGACAGGACATTAATACCGACTTGTCCTCTTGCCTTTGCTGCACTACTACAAAAAAAAAACCCTGGGTGTAGCAGCCCCAAGGAACCATGGTGTGCTCTGGTCAGGTGTCTGACCCTGCCTGCCTCAGGAGAGGAAGACCAGTTTTCCAATTTTGAAGACAACCCAACATTCATAGCTTTTGTTAAACCAATGAAATAGCCTTGTGCCCTCACAGGGTAACACTGTTATCTTACTACTCTCTTCCTCATACCTTTTCTACATTAAGTCTAACATACAGAGTAAAAGGAGTAGTGTCTTCATTTACTGCCTGTGAATTGCCCAGAGCCTTGAGTCACTGCAGTTGCAGTGAGCATAATAGTCACCAGCTAGCTGTAGAATCACAGAATCATAGAAACACAGAATCATAGAATCAAAGAATCATTTTGGTTGGAAGAGACCTTTAAGATCATCAAGTCGAACCATTAACCCAGCACTGCCAGGTCACCACTAAACCATGTCCCTAAGCACCACATCTATGTATCTTTTAAATATTTCCAGGGATGGTGAATCCACCACTCCCCTTGGCAACGTGTTCCAATGTTTGGCAACCCCTTTGATGAAGACATTCTTCCTCATACCCAACTTAAACTTGCCCTGGTGCAACTTGAGGGCATTACATTTTGTCCTATCACTTGTTACTTGGGAGAAGAGACTGACACCCAACTCACTACAACCTCGTTTCAGGTAGTTGTACAAAGTGTTATGGTCTCAACAACCCCATTTCCCTCATCTGCTCCTCATAAGACTTGTTCTTCAGACCCTTCACTAGCTTCATTGCCCTGCTTTGGACACACTCCAGCGCCTCAGTGTACTTCTTGTAGCAAGGGGCCCAAAACTGAACACAGTATTCAAGGTGCAGTCTCACTAGTGCCAAGTACATGGGGACAATCATTTCCCTAGTCCTGCTGGCCACACTATTTCTGTTGCAATCCATAATGCTGTTGACCTTCTTTGCCACCTGGGCACACCGCTGGCTCATATTCAGCCAGCTGTTGACCAACACCCCCAGGTCCTTTTCCACTGGGCAGCTTTCCAACGACTTTTCCCCAAGCCTGTAGTATTGCAGGGGCTTGTTGTGACTCAGGTGCAGGACCTGGCACTTGGCCTTGTTGAACCTCATTCGTTTGGCTTATCAATCCAGCCTGTCCAGATCCCTCTGCAGAGCCTCCCTACCTTCAAGTAGATTGACATACTCGCCCAACTTGATGTCATCTGCAAATTTACTGAGGGTGTCCTTGATGCCCTCATCCAGATCATTGATAAAGATATTAAAGAGAACAAACACACATACTGAGCCCTGGGGAACACCACCTGTGATCAGCTGCTAACTACATCAAACTCCATTCACCACCACTCTCTGGGTCCAGCCACCCAGCCAATTTTTTTGTCCCGTGAAGCATATGACCATGCAAGCCATAAGCAGCCAATTTCCCTGGGAGAACACTGTGGGAAACAGTGTCAAAAGCTTTGCTAAAGTCCAGGTAGATGACATTCACAGACTTTCCCTCACCCACTAAGCAGGTCACCTTGTCATAGAAGGAGATCAGGTTAGTCAAGCAGGACCTGCCTTTCATAAACCCATGCCGACTGGGCCTGATCACCTTGTTGTCCTGTATGTGCCACATCATGGCACTCAAGATGATCTGGTCCATAACCTTCCCTGGCACTGAGGTCAGACTGACAGGCCTGTAGTTCCACGGATCCTCCTTCTGTCCCTTTTTGTAGATGGGCATCACATTTGCTAACCTCCAGTCAACTGGAACCTCCCCAGTTAGCCAAGACTACTGAAAACCAGTGAGAATTTGCTTGGTGAGCACTTCTGCCAGCTCCCTCAGTACCCTTGGGTGGATTCCATCCGGCACCTAAGTGGTGTAGTGACCATTTCCTCTAGGATTATGCAGGCTTCATCCTGCTCCCTGTCCCTGTGTTCCAGCTCAGGTGTCTGGCCACTCAGAGAACAAGTGGTCTGATTATTAAACAGAGAGACACTAGTTTTTGCTGTAATTCCATACCTTACCTTGAATCGATTCCCATATTGATGGAGTTATTCCAACTTTCTAAATGAATTTTTAACCTGATTTCTGTTCACCGAAATGAAGAGTACTTCATCTAGCAGTGTGACTTCTTTGCTATATCAGAAAATTGTCTAGGTCTTTTTTTAGCCCCCAGTATTTTATGTAGATCTTAAATTCAAATCTGGACAAGGCTGCTGCAGGCTCCAATCCAAAACTCAATTAGGTCAATGGAAATCTCTCCTTGGGCTCTGAATCAGGGTATTTTCAAGATTACCTGCTCCCCACATCATTTTCCCAGGACTGGTCTAGGTGCTTGGCTGTATGCTAGGGATCTTATTGGGGCCCTAGAGAAACGAAGGTGACTCACTTCTCTTACAAATCCAGCATTCATCCAGAGTATTTGCACTTCACACTCTCCTGACCCACAAGGCAGGTGCACTTTTTCAGCAAATTCCCAAATTCTGGAGGTCTCTTGATGACCATTTTCACTGCATGCTTCAAGTGGGAGTCAGAGAGGAAGGTCTGCCTCTCCATCCTTGTCTTGGGTAATCAGTTAGGTCTATTAGCAGAGCACGTGCACATGCAAATAACATCCTGCAGTGAGTTGATCACTGGAGTTAGCACTACACAAATGCTGGGGAAACAAATGCCAGTGATTTTACATTGTGCAAATTTAACTCCATAAATCACCTTAAAAACTTCATTGGTGCTCTTTGCTGAGCAAAGTACTGTTCTTCTGCATGTTATCAGAATACTGCCCTAAGTGCTTTCCTGGACTAGGGCCCAATACCTGTACATTTGCCTTGGAAGATAAAATATGTAATGATATATAGGGCTGGGTGAGAGTCATCTCATTACAGTGTCTGCTTTTTCTTGGCTACTGCAGGTTTTCTGATTTGACTGTGGCTGAGAGGACAAATATCTCTGCAGGTCCTGCCTTTGGGATTTACTGGTCTCTGCACACTCCAGAACTGTACAGTACTTTTTTTCCAGTCTAATCTGGATCTTCCTTTCCCATTCAAATATGAAATTTCAGTATTAGGTCTATCCATGTACCCAGAAGAACTGCATGTCCTTTATCTTCAGAGGTCTAATTCTGTCTCAAAGTAGCTGCAATCACTGTGGAAAGGACAGCTTCATTTTTGTCTCAGCATTGGGTCATCTTTGTCATCTTAAGCCTGTGCAACCACGCCCCATTTTCATTCTCAGTGTCCCTTTTCACTTGTAAACTGAGAACAAAAACTTTCAAAGTGCAAAGCCAGCTCCAGCACTCTCTCATTCTTTTCAGATACCAGACACAGCTCTATATTCCATTTCAGTTGATGAGCCTGGGCAGGGTTTGCACAGCCTCTCCTCACTGAACCTTGTAGAAAAACTTTCTCCAATGAGGAAATGCACTGACTGTTATAAACAGCAGCACAGACCATGATGAAAACTGATGATGCTTGTTTTGTCTCATTGGGATATTCTTTTCTTCTCTTTCTGGTACCCAGCACACCAGGATCTTGGATGAAGCACGGTTTATTGGGATTTCTGGCACCGATATCACTGAATTACGTTTAATCCAGTTCTACAGCCACAAACCCTCGGTGCTGAAGGGCTACACATCAGGTTTCATTGCCTCCAGTAGGCTTCTATATTATTTGGTCTTTTCATCTGCAACACTCTCTTAAAAGCAGCTGATGTTCAGACAGTGTGGAAATTATAAGAATAATCTCTTTGGGGCTACTCATCTTAGACATTTTGGTAGCTGTCCCTACAGTGGAGTTGTTTCTTACTTGTGTTTTCAACTGCAATTCTAGCCTGAAGTAGGGTCCTGATTCTGGGTCCAATATTTCTTCAATGGATGTTGCACAGTCACTATTAACAATACTAATAGCAATACTAATAATATACTGCTGAAGGGGAAATATGTTCCACACACCATTGGTATCAGAAAATGAAACCATTTGTTTCCTGTAGCTGTGATGATTTGGACCTATAACCAGAATAAAAGGGTAGGATCCCTGGAAGGGAAAGGTGAAAAAAATCAGTGGGGCACTGAGGGGATCTAGGATCTAAGACGAGAGTCTAGGGAGAAGCCTTTCCTGGTCTGACAGAAAATAGCTAGAAATCACTTCTGTTTTGAGTGAGGGAAAGAGGGATGGAAAGAGGGAGAGAGGAAAAGGAAAAGGAAAGGGAAAGGAAAAAGGAAAGGGAAAGGGTAAAAGCAGAAGCCACTTGCTAATAAAAGATGTGTTTTACGTCAACTTTTGCAGGATTACTCTTTGAAATCAATGAGATTGATCAAGGAGATAGTTATCTATTTCACAGGACTGCAATCCAGAAACTGGCATTTTAAGAAACCAAAGGTTAAAGGGAAGCAAGCGTTTGGATAAGAAGGAGAAGGAACAGCTGTCTCCTATGTGGGAGGTGACCAACACATAAAAATGTTTGGAGAAGGGGCACAACACCAGCACCTGGCAGAGGCAGATCCTCCTAATCCCCACCAGCAGCTGGCTGCACGCATCACCCCATGCCCTGGGGAGGCCTTGCTGCAGTCAGGGCTTCCTGGTGCTGCCAACCAGGGAATTTAAAAGGCTCTTGTGACCCTCCCAGTGCGCCCATAGAAACATTTGCCCCTGCTGCCTGAAGCCCTGCAAACTTTCCCCATTCAGGTAAGCTATTCCTACCAGCTTTCACTTTGAGTAGAAATTGCAGTGTTCAGCTTTGTCATACCTTTTGGTAATTACATAAATAGACCATTTAATTTACTTCTGTCATAACCACTCATTAATCAGTATATGTGCCAGTCTTGGGAATACAATTCGAGACTGGAGGATAAACAAAATGACAACACTGCACTCACCATGCAAATGTCTCATTCTTCCAGTCATGCCCGTTGTGCGTTTGCTTGCCATGCAGGACATATACTTACACCCACTGCCTTGACAGCAGTCTTAATTTGCACCACTACAAGGCAGGACTCACTGAATTTGCATGAGAAAATACATAACTATGTGATTTTGTATCTTCAGATACTTTATCAGCCAAAGTTTCTAATTCCTATAGACTTAAACACCAGGAAACAAGGACTGCTCTGAAGAGGCACTTAGCATTAATTAACAGTTGCTCTTTCCTATTGCCCCTGCCTGTTTTCACAGAACAGGAGCTTTCTTCCCAGCTTCCACATGTGATCACATCCAGTGCTGCACCCTTACTCTGTATTCAGCAAACCTGACAAAAACCTCTATGCCGATCACAGACTTTCATTGCAGACTGTACATATTCCACACACATGCATGGGATCTCCAGAGCCTTCACCAAGTCTGTGTAATGCTTTCCTTCATCACACATGAAACCACAGAGATGTTTCCCCTCATGAAGCATAATGGATATGAGATTTGCACAGGAACAAGAAAGACTCTTCTCTGAATCCAACTGAAATATTGAGGGCAATCACCTACTAGGCATCAGAAAACAAAACAAAACAACAAACTAGTGCATGTACTGTTTCTGTTTCTTCTAATATATAGGAAAAAACATAAACAAAACTTAATTCTTTTTAGGCCTGATTGAGCTTAGAGTGTAACAAGTAGCTAGAGAAAAGCTCAGCAAGTCTGATATGGTTGTTACTGAAGAAAAGCCAGTACAGAACCCCATGAATTGTCGAGGCAAATCTGTATCCATAACCAATGACATCATGCTGGCAGGCATGTTTTTGTTAGGCTGTCACATCTACAGCAGTTCAGAAGTGGTGTCAGATATTGCCACAACAAATTCTCTTGTTATAAAAAATCGGGGTGCATATTTTTATAACACTAATATATAATACATAAAATGGTTGGAATTCATACCAGTTGGCACTCAGTATAAGAGTCTTGTTTTGGCTGATATATACAGCATATTGGGAGAGGAGAATATTTGCTTTCTTTGCAAACATGATGACTTTCCACAAATCAGAATTCTTCCTGTCCTGTTGAATATTGCGGGGGCTTTCCACAATTGAGTGGAACAAATTTAGGGCTGTAAGTAATTGAGAGTTGGCTGCTTGCACACAGGAAAAAAGGAAGACAAACAAAATGTCACAGTGATTATTTTTATCTCTGTAAAGTGTGTGAAATTCATTTATGAAAGCAACGTTTTTGCCCTTTTGAAAGTATACGTACACAACTTAAAAGTCTGGGTGGTTCTCTCCAGGCTACCAGGAAAGCAAAACATGTACTGTATATCTGCCCTTTAATCTAGCAGATCTTTATTTGCAGATCTGGCTGTGCATCATGTTTCTGAATCTGTGCTTCTGCCAAGTGCAGAACCAGATTTGGTTCGTAGATATACTGGTTCAAAGCTGGAGGAATCTCACTGGCTTCAGCATACACTACTGAAGGAAGAGAGGAGGACTGGGCATCCTCTCCATTTCACCCTAGACTTTTCTGTACAAAGGGGTGTTCCCACCTACATGGAGTTTTGCTACTTAGGTATTATTTATTTTAGGTATTATTGGTTATTATATCTGTGGTTGTACAGATGGGAAGAAATGAGGTAATGCTCATGAGAGCTGAACCCTATCATCTTGAACAGGGGCTCACCCCTTAGTGTAAGGCAATTCACTTTACCTAGTCACTCCACTTTGATAAAGCTGTGAAAGCAGAATTGTTGCCCAGTGTCAGCACAGTATGTTACCAGTCATCATATTAATCCATCCTAGCCAAGGTCATTAAATTGAATAATTTAAATTCTGCCCAAAAGAGCAGATTGGTCAGTCTATAGGAACTATGGTCTATGAAAAGTTGACAGTGGTTATCTAGAGAACAAAATGTCCTGAAAGCCAGTTTTCACAGCATGAAACCCAGAAAAGGCCATTATGGACAATGGTGAAGAGGCAAGGAAGCTTCTTGCTGGGAATGCTGAGCTTCTCTTTGTCCTCCTTGGAGACTGCTTCAAGCTGCTGACAGCTTTAAATACTACTCCAGGGTTACCCTTGGAGTAATGTAGCCTTTTAAAGTCAAACCCAAGTAGAACTGTTAGTGGGGATATTTTAGTTTGGCTTTTTAAATGGCAGATTCTCTATCACAGAGGAGGGCTAGGAGAAGGGGTTGTGTTTTCAGGTGAAGCTCAAACAGCTCAGCTCACTTGGAGAATACCAGATGTGCTCCTCTGGGGAAGAAAAACTGAATTACAGTGCAGAAGGTGATCCAGCATTATACCCTTCTTCTTCCTCTTTCCCTAACCCATCTGTTCCTCAGCTTTGCTTAATTTTTTTTTTTGTCCTTAAAATTTCTTGTAGATACTTATCTATACATACATGGGCCTTTAACCTTCCCTTGACCCTTGAAAAGATCTTTTTTTTTTTAATTTTTCCTACTCTGACCCTGAAGCTATCAGCTACTTGTTCACATCACCTGTAAAAGAGTGCTCCAAACCCTGTAGAAACTCCATTGTACGTTTTAATGTATTGCTACAGTTCATGATGTCTCTAACACTTCTAAGCTCATGGGGAATCACAGCGGAAAATTTTGTAATAGACTTGGGTATGTGTGTGTACACACATTACCAAAGGTTTAAGAAAGCATTGTCATATAAAACAGGAATAGAACAGAGTAGTCATTACTGATATAACATTATCAAGTTGAGAACATTTAGTTGTCATATGATGGAAAACAGAAGAAGTGGACATTATTTTGTAAAGGACCTTGTAGCTTTCTCCTGCTTGCCCCTTTTCAAGGCTGTCCCTGTTTATCTGAGCTCAGGGATAGTCAGAGAAGCCCCCACTGAGTGCTACTATGTAGGCATCCTGTGCCTCCTCTGTGAGGGTGTATGGCCTCTCCTGGTGGATCACCGTGCTGGGCTTGGGTCTAGCAGGGGCAACATCCGCACTTCATGCATAAAGGAAATAAGTTTAAGAAAAATTTCATCAAAGGCCATGAAGTTCTAGTAGAGCAGGACCATTCGTCTCCATGGTAAGAGCACAGATACTTGTCTGTTTAAAACGTGGGATAAGGAGCATAAGATGGATCCAAACGCAGAATCACCTGCAGGCAAGGGAAGGAGATGGTGGTCATCAAGGTGCTAGAGAGCAGCCTTGATTCCTTGTAATAGCCATGAGTCTCAGTTGCTGGCAGACTTAGAAACTCAGACAGATGGGGATGGGGTGGGGACAGACTAAGCTGGCAAAGACACATTGCTTTACATGGTGACCTTCAAATACCCTCCCTCACTCTAGTTAGCACTCCACAATCAACTCCACTGACACTGATTCCCTGATCAAGCTTTTATTTGAGTGATTCAGGTTACCAGAAACCAGCCCATCAGGAGGTCAGTATTACCATTTATTCATGCGCATGTCAGAAAGTTTTATTGCCCTCAGCATTTTAATAAATTATGAGGGCAGCTTTACAAGAGTACTGTTCATCTTTCAGGGCTGATAACTGGACAACTGTTCTTATACCAGCATTGTCACTGATTTGCACCCCGAGTTTGGTTATATTTCCTAAACCTTTTGCATGCTCATTCCACAACCAGTAAAGTGAAACCACCAATACTTGCCCATCTGCTCTATCAATAGGCACGAGAAACAGTGAAAACATGAAGACCGTAACATAAATCCAAGTCCTCATGTGAAATCTCTGTAAGCATTAGCTGTTACTATATAAAATGATTAACAAAAGAAATGTAATCCAAGTGCTAACAGGGATAAATCTATCTAGGCGAGGTGATTATGCGAAGTTTCATAAGAATTTCTAAATATGGCTAAAATGTGGAGTTTCATTACCAGTTTGCTGTCTTAATTAACTAGTCTATTGAGCAATAAAATGCAGGAAGGTCTTGCCAGGAACAATCACCAGTTACTGAAGGGCATGTTACTTTGGGGAATCAGATGAGGAAATTGGGTGCACTGGAATCACTCCTGCATATCATGGCATTTGATCAAAGCAGGTTGTAAATGTTCTGCTTCATCAAATGACAGCTTCCACAGAAAGCAAGCAACACAGCGGGAGAGGCAACCAGTATAGATTTCTGTATTTGTTATTTCTTTTATATATATATATATTTGTTATTTCTTTCATGTTTATTTTTGAGAGCAAGGGGTTGAGAAAGCTTTTAAAATAAAATGGACATGGTGGTGTCATTTCTGAACAGTAATTTCGATTTTGACTACATGTTTTCCAAGTGTATCAAATGAATTCTATCATCACTCTCCCTTCTTTCAGCCAGCAGCATCTCCAAAACTTACTAGGGGAAGGGATGCTCCTTAAAAAAGTTAATTTATTAGCACCAAGTTTCCAAACATAATATCCCTCTTGCCTTAATTAAGTTACTATGGTGGCCCATTTGGAATGGGATGGAAAAGTTTTTGGAGGTTTTCCATGCCAGATTCCCTGCCTTGAGCATGGCGCAAGCTTAGTTTGCTAATTATAACTGCAGGCTTTTCCAGACCCCATGTCCCTTCCAAGCCAGAATGAGTATGATGTCAGAGTTTTGATGGGCATGACCTCATCTTGCCTGATGCCACATGTTTCTTCCAAGGTGAACCAGTCATCACATTCCTGGACAGGAGCAGTTTATGTCAATGCCATGGATGATCTAACAACAGGGGAAATGTATCAGATTTAAAAATTATGAGTCATCTTATTCTTAATAATAATACCTGAAATTAAAATATTGAAAGTACTCACATAGACAAGGTAAACATATGTATGATTTTGGGTGGTTTGCTTTGGCTTGTTTCTTTTTTCACATCAAAAATATAATTTAACTTAGTCCTCATGAATGTACCTATCACAGTCTTCCACAGCCCAAACCTTGCTGTCCTCACTTGCAAGACCTTTGTCTGGTTCCAAGTCTCTACTGAACCCAAGCTGACAGTTGTTCTGCACAGCTATCTTGTACTACACACAATCCAGGGTTATAACACAGGGTAATACGTGGACTGTTACTTTCTTCTGGATCTGGGTAGCATTTTGAAGAGTTAGACTACAATGAAATGTAAGGCCATAGAGCCATTGCTACCCCTTGGACACTTGCCACCACTCATGGCATTCAGATTACCCCAAATTGCTTTGATGCAGAGTTAGTCACATCAGCTGAAACCACCTTCACCACTTCTACTCACTAGGGGACAAGTACTGCCAGTACACTATGAGATAGTACCTGATATTCCATCCATTACAGAAGAAAGGTGGAAGCAGCCAGCGAGGACTGGTGATGTTTCTGACCTTTTGTAAGGTAAATGATAGCCGTGGTTTCCCCACTGTTGGTAAACTCAGCGTCAGCAGGTACATAGCTTTCCACAAATGGAAGGTTAATTCCTCACTGAAAATAGTAGGGAACATTATGGCTTAGTTTGATACATGCAATTTATCACCATTATTAAGACCTTTCTCAAAGGAATATGAAGAGTTTTGCCCTAAGGTAATAAACCTAAGAGAGGGACTTTAAAATGTCCATCATCACTGAAAGTATGTTTAATTGAAACATTGTATTTTTGTTGCAGAAAACAAGGATGATATTATCAAAGGTACTACAGAATATATATAATTTATGAAGGATGGGGTTTGCTTCTTCACTTTTTGTTTTGGGGTGTTTGTTTTGTTTTGTTTTGTTTTGACTTAAAGTGGTGTTTTTCCACCTACAGTTGCAATTATGTCCTTTGCAATACATAATGTAATGTGTTGCTGCAGGACTCCTGATATTTTACCCCCGTTATTTTAGGGCAGCTATGTCTGAATGAAAGAAAAAAACCCTCAGTGCTTTACATTTAAAAACTATTGGCATGGCATGTGCTAATTCATTTTAAAAAATCTCATTCATCAAAACAATTCATTTTTTGTTTGAACAGGCTGAATAAACAATTTCTTACTGATTTAATCCTGGCAGCCTTTCTAGCGACAAGTGGCTCTAGTTCATGTACAAGCACCACAGTGTCCTTAAGTATCAAGAACAAATGGGGTATATAAAGGACATTTAGCGATCACCTCTGCATGACTGCACAGCATTCCCACTTGCCTTTTTCTCCCCCTTTTTTCATTACTTTTCTATTGTAACAAATGCCATTAAAATCTTGAGTTTATCAGAACATTCTGAGAAACATCTGGGTTGAAGCCTTTCTTTTCTTTCTCCTGCCAATGATGGTCTGACATGGCACAAAATGTTGTCCTGAATCAGCACTAGATTGTGTACTTTCCAAAAAGGTCACAGAATAGCACTGGAACAGTGAAGAGATGCTTGGAATTGTGCTTACTGTAGAGATCACTCTTGTGAATATAGAGGAAAAATTACAGTATTTTCAATACTTTGAAATGTATACATTTGTTTTTATTATTATTTCCTTTTTCAATCAACTAGTAAGCATAAAGGCAAAAATCTTCACACACCATGATGAAGAATACATGCTAATATCCAACAGCTACATAGGTGTGTGGCAAAAAAAAAAAAAAGCAACACCAAAACATTACAAATACATGAATATCTCGTCCACTTACCCTGAAGTAGTAAGGACTTTAGACTAGCTTATCACTGTAGGTGCCTTCCAGCTGAACTACTCTAGTCTAGTTCTGTCCTATTCTATTCTATTAAGTCAGTCAGGTCCAGTCAATCTGAGATGAACCACCTCTCACACTGAGTGTTTTTTTGTCTCCATACTCTGAACTTCTGAATGGGTTGCTCGGTTCAGCACTACTTGGCTACTCACTCCACCACCTTTCAGGACAGTTTTGCCTTAAAACTGCTATGAAAAACTGTCACCTGCTTATACTTGAGATATGTTTCTTTTGCTGATATAGCCATGGTACCATTTTAGCAATGAATGTAAGCTTTTCATGGATTTTGTGGGAGCAAGTTATTAAGAGTTACAGCTTTCATGTAATGGACACCTGGGCCATTTTCCTTTCAGTGCACCAGCCATATCACCAATAACCCTCAAACTCCATATGCAATACCTAATTTTATGTGTAAAATACACCTAACCTATTCCATGATAACTGGGAGCCAACACAAGGGGAAGCATGGAGATTTGGTCTGCTTGATTGCTAGTAGCCACAACAAAGTGGGACCCAGCAGAGGCTGAAATGGAAAGTCTTTTCAGCTAATGAGAGGCAGGGAAAAAAATTATCTCTTCTTTCATATTCTGGGCTATTCTTCAGGCTTGACTGTTAACAATGATCATTTTTTAACTCATTTGATAATTTTTATCAGTATGGGCAAATACAAAATTTTTTCATATCCATCTTATTAGTCAATTTTCATCAGAAGAGTCCACATAGCAGCATTGATTGAGGACATTGATAAATAGAAATGTAAAACTGTCAGTGGCACCCAGCACTTAACTCTCCCCCTCACAAACTAGGATTCAGGACTTTCCCAGCTGGAAACATATCAGCTTAAACATGGGTTTGTCAACAACAGCAAAAATTAGGTTAGAATTTCAGGAATTAAAACAATTTTCCTACAAAGCAACATGTAGAAGTAAGATTTTTTCTTTTCTGAAACCCCCACGTATCCTTGCTGCATGTGTCCTTAAAAACCACATGCCCTTGAGCTGAGCAGTTGGTATTTGTATTAGTCAGTACTTCCAACTGTAATTTCCATCTTTAAGAAGAAACCCCTCCCTGTTTTAATGGGAAAAAATTGACAAACCAAGTAACAAAAAAAAAAAAAATCTTGACAAAGCTCAGCTCTGCCCCTCCTGGGTAGCTCTAAGCTTAGCTATCCTACTCTCCTCCTCTTCCAAGTGCACACAAGGAGAAAAGGGAGCCTGACAGTTAGTAAATGATTTACAGAAAATCAAATTGACATGTGAGAGTTTCCAGAGACTTTAAAAAACATTTAGTTGCATATGTTCAATGGAAAGCCAGTGCAGGGCTTTTTTGGGTTTGGAGGATTGGTTTTTCCATGAAAATCATTTAAAGCTGATGGTTGGAGACATTTTATTTTTTAATTAAAGCTTAATGATGGTGGAAGGGAGGGAGGACTCTGCCAGTCTGATAAAAGTGGTATGGATGATTCTGTCTGGAAGATACTCATCACAACATGCAAGCTGTGTGCACTGGGCAGTCTGCAGCACACATTGGGTAGTTGTCACCATTTTGTTACCGTTAATCTAACATGGGGAAAACCTCCAGGACTGATTTTGACCTCATGGTCTCCAACAGTCTCCAACCGATCATTTAATCAGGGGAGAAGAGAACAGTGAAGTAGCCAAGGCAGAGGGCGGAATGGAGCCAAGCAGTCCAAGTTCTTCTTACACGCAGGGAGGAAAGACATAATCTTTAGACTTCATGACTTACAAACTCATGGCACAAAATCATATTTTCAGGGAATATTGATGTGGGACTGGCTACGGCACTTGAAACTCTCGAAAAAAGCAGATGTTAGGAAAGAGATTTGACCAGTCTGCCTCCAGACACTGCTGGTTTTAGTGTCCCTAGTAAAAGGATGAACACATTACACCTTCTAGGGAATTTGAAAGTAGGCAAGGCTTTGAAGTATTGTTTTTACTGAATATTAGAAGGACATTTACAATGCAGTCAGACAGCTTCCACTGTTTCAGAATTTAAAAGTGAGTCCCACAACTGGACAGGATAAGGTTCATGTTCCTGTTTCCCCATCTCTTTCCTCTAAGCCATTCCTCCTCTGAGCAGGCTCAGTTTCTTACCTCACTCACAGTCAGCTTTGCACACAACATTTCTTCTTCAAGTCTTTATCTTTTTGACTTATTTACTTCCAAACTTCCCCTTCAACCCTCACTTGCTTTTTGTCCCACATGGCCTTTGTCTATCTCCCGTTTCTCCTCACAGTCCCCAGCTCCTTCTGCTGCTGCAGAACCAAGTGATGCCAGAATATGTCCTACTCAGACATGGGAGGAGATGGCATGTTTGGGAGGGCTGGTGGGCTCTGGAGAGATTTGCAGCGGTGACTCCTGCACATCTGACTGCGGGTGCAGAGACCCAGCACCATGAATCTGTACTCCCTTTGCATTTTGAAGATTTTTTTTGGTGTAACAGTGGGAGGAATTGATTCCTTAGGAAACATCTGTTGCCATATAGTATTGGAAAAGAGCAGCAAAAAGGGAAGATCCTCACCTCAGATTGTGTCACTTTAAAAGCCACCACTCCCGGTTTTTGCAGAAAAACAAAGAAGGTCTTGTTGGGGTAGTGGGCACCACTTCCCCTGCAGCTGGTGCTGGAGGTGGAATAGCTTTCCTTGCCAGTTGTGGGCTACTTCACAGATGTCCTTTTGTTCCCCTTTCACATTAGCCACAATTTCCTCTTAAACTTTAATCCTCTCTACATTTCTAATGTATGCAAATATATGCCAAAAATCAAGTCTGAGATACAAGATATAACAAGTTATTGGGGTGGGGGGTGGAGGGACGGAGACAAGGAGGCAGCGGAATTTCTCTGTTAGTATAAATGTTTCGAGGATCAAAACCGTTTATACAAATACCTGAAAGCAAAGAATAAAGTGCCTTTATTATCTGTGCTAACCTTCAGGAATGGGGAACAGCTAAATTTTCTATATTGCACAGTTTACATGTAAAGGGGTCTCAGGGCAAGGAAGAAGATGTCCACTTGTCTTCCCCATATGCCAGGTTTCAGCTAATGTGCTGACAGACGAGAGGCTTTCCTCTTCTTAGGATTACTCAGCACTCCCATTTCGTGTTCGCCTTAGTCCAGCCCAACAGCACACTTCATCGCCCATGGCTAGTCAAGTCGCATGAGCAGCTGCTTGGAGTAACTAGTTCTCAAAAGAATCAGATACACATGGTCATCTCCAGCAACAGATGAAGAGCACAAAGAAATGTCTGAAACATAAGCAGATAAAGTGTAAACTGGAAAAAAAAACCAACAAACCAAACCCAAATGAAAAAAACAAACAGCATTATGATATGGGAACAGATCAGGAGATAAGAGATTGTCCTGGTTTGAGTGAGAACACACTAATTCTGTTTAGTGATTTTACTTTTCAGCTCAGTTCTTCTAACTAACTGCACTGGCTGAAGTCAGCAGCCTGTTTTCACAGGCAGTGTCTGCTGCTGGCAGTGATAACACCCCATGGTTAGAGTTACTACCAAGGAGTGGTGTGCAGACCAAGGCCACTGCTGGATCTTGTGCACCACATTGGGGGTGCAGGAAAGTGAAAGGCTGCACCTGTAGGGAGGAGTGGACAGGGGAGGTGTCCCTAAACTGACCAAAGAGGTATTCCAGCCCATAGACATCATATTTGGCATAAAGCAGAGGAATCTGGAGGGTCTGTGGCTCTTCTCCCCTCTGGGACTGCTTTGCCAGCTTTGCTTGGCTTGGCTCACGTCCTCTTTCAGTTCCTTCCTTGGAGCATCCAAGGAGGACTCTGTCCGTTCTGCCTTTGATCCCACTTGGTGTGTTCCTGAATCTGGTACCAGAATCCAGCTCCTGAACACAGTTCCCATCTGCTGTGGGGCCCAGACTGGGACTCCCTTGGTGCCTGCTCCACAACATCAGTGGTGATGGTGATGTAATTACCATCAGGGGGTTGGGTTTGATAGTGGTTTTGTATATATTTGTAAATATTCTATTATGGTTATTTTCATTTTCATTAAAGCTGTTCTAGTCTCCTTTTCTAATAGCTAAGTCTCTCTCCCTTATTCCCTTTGGGGAGGGAGGGGTGTTAACAGAGAGCATCTGTTATTGGTCTAAGGGGCTGCCCTGACTCTAAACCATGACAGAGATTGGTTCCATTGCTGTCTGCCGTTGTCCTTGGGTAGCTTCTGTACCTCCTCACTTTCCGACATGTAAAACAAGGCTTTGGATGCTGAAAACTGTAAAATACTTGAAGATCTATTCAGAAAAATTAGGAGATTTTTGTCTTATCAGCTGTGAGGGAAAAAAAGGGAAAACAATTATACTGGGTGCCCACAACCTCTCCCTTTCCACCATTTTAATGGAAACATTTTCTTAATGTCCTCAGCATACCAACCAAAACTCACTGCCACCATAAGTGGGTCCAACCAGTTGCATTCAATGAATTTCTGTCCCCTCATCTTTGTGCAGTACTTAGTTTTCCTCACAAAACACAGAACTAAGATAACAGCTGAGATTTGAGGAAAGGAAGCTTCCTGTGCAGTTCACACACATCTGCTCTGTTCTTTGTTTCCTTTTAATGACGCTCACTTCTCACTGTTCTCACCTTCTTCTCATCTCCAATCTTCCTGCCATCATGTTCTACTGTTTTGTTGTCTACCACAGGCTTTCTCTTTCACTCCATCCTTTAAGTGCTCCACATTTGTGGATATCATGAAAAAAACCTAACCTGTATAACCTAACTTGTAATTTTGAAAAGCTCAGTAGTAGCTTTTTAATAGAAAGGGATTTTTTGGTCCCAGAAAAGTCGGGTTCTACTAAAGAATACAGAAGAAGAGGGAAAGATGAATAGCCTGGTTTGAATCAGTTGCTTGTTGGTTCAAAGACCATGAGGTCTTTTACCTGAGTCCTTTGTGCAGAACTTGGCATGGCAGGGGAGTTTTCTGTATGAAATGGCATGTACCTATGTAAAGAACCACATGTGTACAACCAAGACACAATGTCATTGTGCTCTCACTGCATGTTAGGTGTCCCCATCTAGTTCCATCACATATAGGTCTACTACAGTTCCCTCCTGTTCCTCTCCTGTTACTTTTTCATGCTGTCAAGGTTGCAGCATGAAATTTAAAGCTCTCTGGTTTTCAGGCATTTAGCACAGACTTTTGCTGGCCAAAGGAAACATGAAGCCTGCTGGCCAGAATGCATCTTACTAATCTCCTTTAAAAAAAGTTATGGATAGCAATCACATGGTTTTCACTAGACTCATCTATTAACTTGTGAAACTATCAATTTCAATTCAAGAATTTAGATTATACCGAGATTTTTATGTAGGTCCATCAGATGACATCTGAATGTCTCTGCATCCTTATCAGGGTAGTCATTCATCATGAATGTCTCAGTGAGGTAAACCAATTCTAGCATTTCTTATTTCAGAAATGGAGAATGAAGGTATGGAAGGTTAAATTTCTTGCTTGATTTAATCACCCATAGGAAGTCTGTGACAGGGCTTGAAGTAAGAGATAGCTCTCTGAATTTCACCACCATCCCATGAATCTACACCAATTTCTTACACAAAAGGCACAGGCAGACCTTGTAGATGCAAAACTAAAATGATGCTTTTCAAAAAACTACAGATACAAAAAGTGCTACAGATATTCATAACAAAGGGAAAGGGTCCAAGCCTGACTGTGAATGCCAGATTTGGGGGAAAAACTGCCAGAAATCTGAAAAATAAACCCAAGACTGATAATCTATTTCAAGTATATGCCTCTTGTGTCTATATAGGTGTCAATATGCTGATGTGTTAAGACTTCTCCAGTATCACACACTATCTAACTTCTGATTATTCACTCACTTGTTCTGAGTGACCTGAGTTTGTCAGATCTTTCTGAGGGAGACCAGGGTAGGAAGGCAGTCACAGTCACTGTTTTGAGTGTTTCTGACTCCTTCTCTGATGTTCCCCTAACCCTGTTATGGGTTAATGCCAGTCAGAACAATCATATTATTACCTGGTCTTTAAAAAAACATCTTCACTCTATTCAAGGATGAAAACTATGGATCCAAAACTTCCATAAAGACGACTACAAAAGATTTCTGAAGACTTGGTAGCTGCAAGGTCCACATGAGTCACATTCACACATAAAGGCCATAAATGAAGCCAAGAGTCAGCAAATAGATGTTCTCAACTTGAAACTCACTCATGACAAACTTCAAACTCAAGTAAGATTTCTGATGTTGATACAAAAACCTCTGAGCCCAGATCTTTGTTGGAAGACCAAAACCAGAGCCCCATCTAAAACCCAATAAATAACTCTGAAGAAACAAAGGTATGTGGAATAGATCTGGATGCTATTCTTGAATGGCAGATAAGCAGTTTCTGCATGAAGTATAAGACCAGTTAACTGCATTCATTAGTGGCACTCCTTATTGGACATAAATATGTTCTGCAGACCAGAGAGAGACAACTTCAGTTGGACTTATGCACACACATGGAGCAGGGTATAGAGTTCAAGCTATAGGCACAGTACACATACTTGCCTGCTGTTCCAAAAGTTCTGCCACTTGACCCACACAGAATATTTTTAAACTTTATTTTTTGGCTGATAAGTATTTCAATTTTGGTTTTTTGCTGAGAGAACCTCTTTTTTTATTTTATTTTTCAGCAGGAAGGCAAATCATCTTTGAATACTGCCAAATATAACAAACATCTACAGATGGGTTGGTCTGCAGCTGGAGGCTTTAACTTTGTAGTATTTATTTGAAATATCAAAGCCAGCAGAGCAAGCTAAAACATAGTGGGCACAATTCACAGTGTTTTGGCTCTTGAGCAAATAGCAGTTGAACTTAGAGGTTGAGGGTTTTTTTCCTGCTGAAATGGAATTTATGCAGATGTGCTTTGCACTAAATTCATTAACAATTACATCCTGGTGCGGTTTTCACATTTTTGTAAGGGATCTGCATAAGCACTAATTAGATCTAAAACAATGTTACTGTGCAAATTACAGTGCTGATTGTTCAAGTCGCCTTACATTCTGCATCTGCTTTGCGACGATGATAACATAGGTGCATGCAACACGAATGCCAGCTTCTTACATTTAGTAGGACAATTTATTTAAAAGATAGCATTGAACAGATAATGCTGCAGTTTAAATTTCTCAGAGCTGCTTTTAGGTAATATTGTAAAGTCAAATAAATACTAATGCTAATAAGTTGCAAAAACTAACTGCCATTTCATTACTCAAGAGTGATCTTCTCTGAGGCACATCCCTGTTCCATTTGGCAACAAGTACCAACTGCGTACAGCTAAATGAAAGCGGTGCTTTGCAAAGATTGCATTCTCTCTTGAATGGGGGAAGGAGGAGAGCGAACATCTCACATCTATTGCTTCAAACCATAGAAATGAAATCATTGACTTGCTTATTCAACTTCAGTCCCAGATAATTCATGGCATTGGAAGGTCACTAGGAATGTAATCTATTTTTAAGGAAATGCTTGTATTTCAGTATCTTGTCCCCACTCCATATGTAATGCCCCCACATGTGATAAGATAGCATTAAGCTTTAAAAACACCTTAAAGACAAAGTTTTAGATTCGGTCATTGTGTTGCTCTCCTTGTTAATTTTAGGGCTAGCTGAAAAAGTGGTACAACAGGACGGGGTCCAAGATTTTATGACAACATTCATGTATGCAATGAATGATACTGTCAGCCCAAATTCAGTTTCAGGAGGAGCCATCCATAAAGATCTTGTCTCCCAGCCAGATACACCTTCACTCAGGATACTAAGCAAGCACACAGACAGGCTGGCAATGTCCCCAGTGTGTATGTCTCACCCAGACTTTCTCGTGGCTGGAAGCAGTGCCACAAGGCCAATGCATGTGCATGAACACAAGGGCACCATACTCACGCTCACCATCTTAATCATCATTTTCAGAGACAGCAGCCACTCTGCCCTGATCAAATGAAGCCTTTGGAAGGGGTAGGATAATCTGAAAGAAATTTTCCCATTTAGCTCCCTTTCAGAAGAAGGCAGGAAGAAACGATGTTTTAGGGAAAGAATGGATTTCTTGGTGCAGCTACCAGAGTATGAAGGATGTCTCTTCTTACTGGGCTTTCTACAGCTGTGATGGGAAAATAAGGTAAATGGAAAACATGAGGTTTTGCTTTTTCTGGTAAACACTGGAGGAATGTCAGCAGCCAAAGAGAACCATCTTCAGGGACTGAGACAGGAGTTCCAGCCACCTTCCCCTGAGAGAGCCATGGGCTAGTAGTACCATGGCTACTAAAGCCTAATCATTTTCCTGGTTCCTTTTTCACTTGTGTTTAAGCATTTCTGTTCATCCAGCTTTTCTTGAACAAAATTATTTCATCTTCATCTAACTCAAAGATTCATGCACACCATATCAGGAATGACAAAGTACACCAGGATTCTTCTGCCTGGAAAAGAAGGGGAGATTACAAGAGTCTATACAAAAATGAGTGGTGTAAAGAGGTTGAGTAGGTATGGTATGTTTATTGTGTCTTCTCATACAAGAACTACTCTGTCAGATTTCAGGTCCAAAATACGTGAAAGAAGATTCACCACCTTGATACACAGCATGTGGTTTACCTAGAGATGGTCTGCCACAAGATGCTGAAAGTTTATATAGGCTTAAGAAGCAACTGGACAAGTTCATAGAAGAAAAGAAAATCCACTGGGGATAGTTAAACACGAAGATACCACCTCTGGCTCAGAAGGTCACTGAGTTGAAAATTGCTGGAGGCTGGGGGACTGTTATGGGGGAATGTTTCCGTACATGCTTCTCTTGCTCTTATACTCTTCCCACAACATATTTTGGTCACAGCTATTTGACTAGATGGACACTTGATCTGACACAGCATGGCTCTTCTCCTGTCCTTCATACCCTCTGCCTACTACTGAACTTGCACTACTGAACTTCGGCTACTGAATTTCAAACATTTACTGCACATAGTGACTTCTGTCTCACCTCTACTGACAAATGCTCTAGGCATAAAAAGCAGGCATTGTATTGAACACACTGTGTCAAGGATTCATTCTAGCCTGTTCCAAATACTTCTGTTAGATGCATTGCTCAGCAGCTATTCTCTGTTGTTTCCCTTATGGCAATGGAAAGAAAGGAGGTCTTGTTCTGGACCTTGACTTGGGCAGGGTTCTGGAGCACAGATCTAATGAATAAACCTCAGGGGAGCACCTCCCTCTTCACTGATTAGAGTCTTGGGAGCCTGTCCATATCAAATTAAAGTTAATATTAATAAATAGCCCTCTGTCTTATATTCAGAACAGTCTTAAATGCCTAAATCCTTCAGACTTTCATGAGCAGGGCTATCAACAAGCCTAATAACTTTGGGTTTAGGCTCTGCAGTCACTCGCATGCAAATCTTATACATACGTTTGAAATTAAAAAGGAATTTGAAATAATGTTAAAAATCAAATTAAATATAGTAGTATGCTTAAATGGTAGGCACTTTTCTGCTGATTTTATAAAAGTGCAGTAGTCTCCTAAATTTAATTAAGCCAGTCTGAGGACATGATGAAAGGGTTCTTTAGCATAGAAGTCTTTGAAGTTTCTAGAAAAGAGTGAGGTCTGTAACTCTGAATAAGGGAATCCCATAAGATTTCTCTATGCTGAAATCGAAGTGCAAGCTCTTACCTCAAGGATGCTATTTACATCATCTCCAGGGTATTACTAGCTTTTGCAGCATGTGCCACTATGGGTTACACTGCATTGCCCACACAGACCAAAAGGACAGAGAAAGAGAGAGGATTCAAATAATCCACAGGAATATGTTGAAGTAAAGGCTGGGGGTATGTGCATCGTGGTCTCTCCCTCTATCCATGCACTGAAGGATATTTTTACTGTGTGGTCTCACCTCCTACCTCAAACACAAGCCAGTTAATCTTTCCTTAATTTCACAATTTACACCAGGTCGGCTTTAGAAGAGGTGGGAGCTGAATCCTGGTTTCTCACATGGCACATGTAGCCACTTTTTCTATCTCTGAGACTCCAGCAGCTGCTTTCCTTTAATCAAGAAGAGACTTGGGAGTCTGGTTCTCCAGTACGTTATTGATGCATTGCCAAATACTTGCGGAATCTATCACTTAAATCTCTGTCAGATCCTCTTCAGTAGCTGGCCTACCTAAAATACATTAGTTGCTTCTCTAACTAGTATTCATCTGATAAGGTAACTGAAAGTTTGTGGTTTAAATCTGCACGATGACATGTGCTCTTGTCTTCTTTTCAGTTTTCCTTTTTTAAACCCTCCTGCTTACATAATGAAATAGCATCCTTTGCACAATATTTCCCACTAATGCCATGCAAATCCCTGAGTTTGGCTAGTCTGGGAGGAGAACTGAAGGCAGTTGCAGTTTGGTCCTCTGTCACATGTTTCAATTCCTGGTGTCACACCTTGACAAACTGAAAGATGAGAAGCATATTCCTTCCTGTGACATGGGGCACATTTATGCTTAGAGTCTCTTGCTGTTGCTCCTGACTCACTTTATGTAAAACACACCAATTTCTGGAGGATTATCCTATCTCAATAAATCTTCTTGAGACCTAATAATTATAACGGCATTGGGGTGCTTTCACTATCTCCCTGGAAAAATCCAGTTATTACCATCAAGCAGCGACAGCGCGCACATATTGTGAGGTGGCAGAACTCTTGTGTCATGAATGTAATACAGAAACATTTGCCTCCAGCTCAGACACATTCTGTCAGAGCATCCTCTACGCATCTCTCCCGAGGAGTCAGATCTGACACTTGGGATGGCTGGCTGTCTACTCATCCACCCACTTCTTCTCAGGGTTTCTCTTTGCCTAGCAGGAGTGGGTACAGGGTTCACCGAGAACCCAGAAAGTAGGCTATTAAGTGACCTAG
>JAAGNO010023500.1:63703-99200 GCA_033439905.1 Ceryle rudis | reverse complement strand
CCCCTGTGGCGTGGCGTGGCGGGGGCTTGGGGCCAGGAGTGGGGCTGTCGGGCTGTCACATTCGGTTCTGCCCCCTTCTAACTGTCGCCTCCGTCTCCGCGACGCCTTCCTGTTGGCGTTACCGCTTCCTTTCGGCTGTCCTACGGGCTGATGAGCAGCGAGCTCGGTAACGATTTTCCGGAGGTGCTGCGCTCCGGGATCGGGCGGCAGGGTAGAACCTTGCACTGACTCCCTCACTTCCCCACCCCCGCGTTTACGTTCATGATTTGTTTTGGAGACCTCGTGTTGACAAAAGCCGCTTTCACTTCTCAAGATGATTTTTCTTGTCTTTTTTTTTTTTTAACTGGAAACACATTAAGATTTAACAGATACGTATGAAAAGCGGTTATTGGATGAGGTAATCGTGGTGGTTGTTAATGCTGTGAGTAGGTGGGAAACGCACGGTACCGAAAGGCCTTTAGTTGCTCTTCTGTCTTCCATTTCTACTGCTTGACCTTTGTCAGTGACGCCACATAGTGGATTGGCATTTGTTTCGTACTATTATTATGCTTTGTTCATTTCCACTGGTTTCTCTTGCAGGCAGCAACAACAGCAAGTACTTTGCTCTTCCTAGACACTAAAAAAAGGCTTGCAATATGTTTTTCTTTCAATGCACCCTTTTGAAAAGTGATCATTGTTTTGCTGCATTATTTGTATACATGAGCAAGACTTACTGTATTGTAATAGCATATGCAGTGGCAGTTTTGATTCCTCAACTATAGGAAGACAAGCTTTCACTTGCTTAAAGGGAATTTAACTCCTAAAACAACAACCGTTTAAAAAAATTCACATCAAAAGGGCACATGACTTTGAAAAGGCAGCAGAAGGTGGCCACACAGAAAGTGTATCATTGCTTTCCAAAGGACAGTGCCCATATACCTCAAATCCTAGATGTTGAGGAGAGGTTTAGCCTGTAGTTTCTGGCCCAGAGACTAAACCTGATGTATTGTCATGATAACGAAAAATTTTTTAATTGTTATAGTAATAGCAATTAAACAGAATTATCACTTGAAGATCTGTTCTCAGTATATGGAAGTCAGAACTATGCATATTTACAGAACATGTCAAATCTAAGAAATTTAGGATCTCTTTTAGGGATCTCTTTTTAAATGAAATGTAGGTGGGGTTTTGTTTTGTTGTGTGGTTGGGGTTTTTTTGGTTGGTTGTGTTGGTTTTTTGTGGTTTGTGGGTTTTTTTCTTTCCTCCCCCCCCCCCCAACAATTCAGACTGGAATATCATTTGGAAAGCACATGCAAAAAGTTACATATTTAAACATACTTAAAATTCTAGAATATTCCATTTGAGGTTATTAGTGATAGACTGGCAAAGCCTAACTCAGCCCAGTGAGTTTGATGTGCTCACAGTATTTTATTTGCCAGCATCTTCTCTAATTTCAGGGACAAAATTCTACAACTTTCAGTCAGTCTAATATTTCAGGTGAATTCTGGCTAGCCACCTCTTGGAAGAACATAACAAGGACTCTGTAGTCTTCTATTATATTAGTTCATTTCTGTTATTTTGAAATCAGTGCACTGAAAATAGCAAAAAATCTTGCTTGAAGAAAGAAGAAACCTTGCTTTTTGTAGGAGTTGCTGTGACTTTCTGACTGATGATGTAATACTGAAAAAGACCATCAGCCTACATCATTGTTTAGTGCTGAACTTTGGACTGGAGTTTTGCACTTTCAGATTGTTTCAGACACTACCTTCAGGTTTATAAACATCGCATCAAACTTATTTTGCATCTGGGGGAAGGAAAGGTTTTTCTAAAATGGCAAAACCCATTCATTTTCTCTTGTTGCAGGATAAAAATCTAACCATGGTGGTTATAGACATAAACTAAATGCCAAGTTTACGTTGTCTTCTGCTGTGCAAAGCAGGACAATTTAAATATTAATTTAGGATGCTTATTACACACACTCAATGTTTATGTATATTTTAGAGAGAGTTTGTGCTCAGACTTGCTTACATTCTTGAAGCATTGTACAGTAAACAAAAACTAAGAGACTTGACAGCACAGGCTGTCGTCACTTACACTCGTGTCACACTACCATTCATGTGATGACACAGAATGCTTAAGAGCTCACTGACTTCTAACTAGGTGGTTTCTTTGTGCAGCTTATCATTGGTAGTTTCTAGTGTACCTGCTGATACACATGGGTTGAAAGCATCTTAAAGAACATGCAAAATGATGCCAAGTCTTACTAGAACATGAGTAAACAATTCCCTCTATTTTTTTGCTAAGCAATAGTCTGCCATAACTTGTTTACAGTTCCAGGTAATTTTCTTTCCATCAGTATCACATAACATCAGATTGAAGTCCAGACATCAATATTTCATATTTTTACAATAAAACATAGAAATGCTTTTATTCTACAGTGTTTGTTTTTAAAGAGTAAGCATAACCCAGAAACCTTACATGATACTCCTTTAAAATTACAAGTTCATGTTTATTAATGTTCAGGTTTAAAGGTCATGAGTATATAATTCAGTGGTTATGGTGCTATGTAATTTTTCCTTTTGCATTCTTTGGTGTATGTCTCCTTTAATGGGAGAGTCACAGCTATTAGGGTGACACACTATGTGCCACACCTGGCAAACATTTCAGTATTCCTCCACCTCCATCCTCCTCTACTCCTCTTTGCCACTTTTATGAACTAGAACCACCATCAAAATGATTTATTTTATTGATGATGCTGTTTGATTATATTTTTTTATATTTAAGTATCTTGCAGGCATCATATGGCATAATATTTGAGACAGGCAACTAATTCAAGTTAAATAAAAGAATTTCATGGCAAAAGAATGGTCAAATAACGTACTTTCTACAGGTTTAATATGTACTCTTTGATTATCATTGAAACCCCAAAATGGGAAAAGTAGCTGAAGAGGACACCCATGCTTCAAGGGGAGGTGGACTAAAGTCTGAGTCATTCCAAGACAAGCCTTTGACACAGCAATAACTCCTAATAATAAGCCTCCTACAATTTGTATGCAGTGTGATCTGGTGCTTTTTTCCAGTCTCATCAGTGAGTTTTTCCTGATGTCCAGACTTTTTCTGTCAGTCTTTAATTATTTTCTCAGGTCCCATAAGTTCCTTCCCCTACTTCTTGAGAAAACTAGTTATTTAGCCTAGGGAGGACTAAGAAAGAGAGTTTCCAATTTCAGGTGTTTAAAAATCATTATTTTTTTTTGAAAAAAACAGTTATGTACTTATGATTATTTCAGTTTTCCCTCTGGACATTTAATGTTAGTGCAAACCTAAAACCAAAGCACAGTCCTTGCTAAAATATTACTAGAGTTAAAGGTTTTCTTTTGTGGGTCTTGCAAGCAATACTCCTGTTTCTACATCCAAGAATCTTAATTTTAGATTAGGAAAAGCAAATGTAGCCTGTGTGGAGTTCTAGGTGCAGTCTCTGTTCTCCCCCCATTTGGATTTTTGTCTTTGTGGAAGGAAGCTATTCAGTATCCTCGTGGTGAGGAGTAACATTGCTTCCAAGGGCAAAAAGGATGCAAGAACACTGAGTCAGCATCTCATTTAAGCTCAAGGGCAAGTTGTGCCTGAGCAACCTGCTTGCCTTCTCATCCAGAGTCAGTCATTTCATCACAGGGAAGAGCAGTACATGCCATTTACCTTCTCCCTGCCATTTACCAAGGATTCTGAGACAGTTTCTGTTGTTCTGGCTAAATGGAGAGGTGGGGACTGTGACCTGGGTGGAGAAACTGGCTGGATAGTTGGACTTAGGGAGTAGTGATCAGTGTTTTGAGGTCTAATAGGTAGACAGTGAAAAAGAGGTTGATTTTGAGGTGGATACTGTCAAGCACCTTCATCAGTGATGTGGGCAGTGCAATAGGATGTACAGTCATCAAGGTTGGGGGTGACACCAGCTAAGGAACAGACTGACAGACAAGCTGAAGGACAAAAGGACAGATCTTTTCACTCCCTTTCACTGTGGAGGTGTGAGGGGGAGAAACATGTATGTTAAGAACAAGAAGATGTAGGCTGTAGTGGTTTGGTTTGGCTTTTAGTTTCTCATATGTTCCTCCGGAACTGGCTGCTATTGCCCAGGTGAATTAGAGGTCCAAGCACAGGCAGCAGCTTTCCTCGTGCAGGATGGACGGTATCAGAAAGCCACAGCCTTTGTTTTGATCTCATGGTAAAAGGAATGCGTATACATGGCATGTGATTTAATAACAGCTGTCTTTACCCTTGCCCTTAGGGATGTACTATAATGGGTGCAGTAGTTGCCCACAGTTCTAATTATTTTTATGCACTTACCCATCTCCCTTTCATTTCTGAAAGGTAATTGTTTGTGTTAACTTGGAGAGAGGCTGAGCCTGGGTATCTTTTAAAGATTCTCAGGCGTGCAACAGATATCATTCCTGGTAACAGTGTTGGTGCATTTACAAACTTTTCAGTAATGAAACCTGAAACGATGCTATTTAACTTTGAAATTCAGTTACATTTAGATACTACTTTTCTACCTTGACATGTTAGTGTTTTGGCTGTTTCTTTTTAACAGACCCGGTCTTTGCTGGGAGTATTTGAAGAAGATGCTGCTGCAATTTCCAATTACATCAACCAGTTATTTCAAGCCATGCACAGAATATATGATGCACAGGTAATGTTAATGAAGTTCTTGAATGCATTGTAAAGCTTTTGAACCATATTTCATCTCTCTTCCTTTTTTTATTATTATAGGCAATATTTTTTAAACACTTCTGCATTCTTTACACATGAAAGTGAATTAAAATAAGAATTAAATGATTGGTTTTTTTCTGTATGTTAGGGAGTAGTAAAGACTACATTATTGCTATTTTTTTTTCCAACAGAATTTATGACAAGTAAAAATATTTTCTGTTCTTCTAGTAGTTCTATTCTATTTCTCAAGTGTTGCCCATCATGCGCTTAGTGTTTATAAAAGTATGTACCAAGTGGGAGATTATTTTTTACCATAATACATTCAGGTTTCACTCATTACCTATAACTGCACTTATGCCAAAGTGTGTTTTTCTGAACAGTTGACTCTGTGGCTGTATTTTTGATTTGTATATACTTGAACTGTTTGACTTTTCTACTGATTTGTTACTCTCACTTTTCATACTCTTATTTTACTGTTGGTTTTACTTTTTACTATTGTTTTTACATACTTTTAGTGTATTTATTGTAGGTTTACCACTATGTGGGTTTTATTTTACTGCCTTTCTATTTTATTTTTAATTTCTGTGCTTTCTCCTTCAACTTCATAAAAGATGAAGTTGTTGCGTACCATGTATCTGCTAATTAGGTCCTGTTGTGTACAAGTACAGAGCAGTTTGTAACCAGGTAGTACTGAGGTTCATTGTAACACTTTCTTTCCTTTACAGCTAACAAATTTCTCATAATCAGTAACCAGGGCAGCTAATTTGAAATAATTAAATGCAGATATGCACTTCATAACAGGAAAAATACAGAATTGGTGCACATAATACAGGCTGGGAACTTTGTAAACACTGATACCTGTAACTCTCAGTAACGTTAGGGACATGGAAGAGCAGGATGCTTAGGTTTTCTGAAAATATGTAGTCAGATTTTAAATTTCATGTCTGTAATACTCGCCTCTTCAAATACGTGATTTAAAATATTAATTATAATCAAAAAGTAACAAGCTTGGCTTTTTGTAATTAGTTTTGTGTGTTTGTTTTGTGCTTTTTTTTTAATTAGAATGAATTAAGTGCAGCAACTCATCTGACTTCAAAGCTTCTGAAGGAATATGAGAAACAGGTACTGTGTAAATCGTTGTCTTTGTGTATTTTTTGTAGTCTTCTATCTCACCTATTAATAAATTGCCCTGTTCCTGCCATTTTCTAGCAAAAATATACTATTTGCCATATCAAAATAGCTAGCTTAGAAGAGTCAATTAGGGCAAGATATTCTTGCTCGTTAGCAGTTACAGGTATCAAAATAGCTATCAAATATCCTTATTTCAATTACAGTTTGTTACCCTCACTGAGGAGGGGGGGAACCTGAGAAGCTGGAAGGAGGGGCTCAACATTTTTATTAAAAGAAGTTGATTTTTAATTTATATTTAGAAATGTTTTATTTATAGTTGCTGTAAATTAAAAGAATTAAATTAGCATTCGGTCTTTTAACTTGGTTTTCCTGTTTATCTTCTTTGGACTGCTTTTTTTCCTAGTCAGGAGCAGCTTAAAAAGACACAAATAATGTTTTAACTAGATTATTTCTTTTTAAGTTTTAATCATTTTGGTTGTAATTTTGCCTCCATCAAGGCATTATAGATGTAAACTCTTTTGGGTGGTTTAAAATTTTCACATTATCACACAATTTGAGCTAGAAGTTTAAGATCAACATTGCTTAAGTTTTGATAATTTTGGAATAATTTTCAAAACTGGATAAGAATCTTCACAGATGCCAAGTCTGCATCTTTCCTGATTTTTAAAAATAAAATTTATTAATTAATTTATAAAATCATTTGACTAATTAATCTACTTCTGAAAGAGATTTTTTTTTTTCCCCCAGAATTGTTTATTACTCCCCCTCCAGTATTCCTTCTTCTCAGGACAATAAAGAAGGGCTTCGGTGTAGCTTCCCTGTATAGTATTATAAAATAATGGAATAAATGTTGCGAAAAATGGGGTAATAAATCTGGTCTTGTGAGGCTGGCACTGAATACGTGACAGACACAAATCATGAGACAAATACTAATCGTTTACTTACAGCAACATTTACAGGTTTCTTTTGGATTGCTGATTAAACGCCACAGGTACACTAACGGTTTGTCACTAACCTGACAACAACAACGCACTATACACACATGCACACTAACAACAGCAACAATAACAACCTGCCTGCTGTAGGCCCGGCCACCTGGCAAATAGACAAGCCCACTGAAGAGAAATACAGCAGAGCAAAGATAGCACAGTCGCGACGGAAAAGGGAAGAAAGAAAAAAACCCAAACAAACAAGAATCAGGAATACACTCAGGGAAGCAGAGAAATGCAAAATACACCCAGGAAGGAAAAGTATATTGCTCAGCATTATGCTGAGGTAAATAATCTTACCCACAAGGCATCCCGAGGGGGGGGTGGTGGAGAAGGACCGAATTTGTCAATCCACCTGGTCATTGGTATGGTTCCAAGTTGATCCTGTCCTAATTTTTGGGCCAAAATTGGAGTGATATTTATACTCAGATTTTTTACATTCCATCACTGGGGTATACATGTGGGTGGGGATAACTATACACAGTCTTAACATTTATGTTAATGCCACGTTAATTCACACCTGCGTGGCTGGAGGTAGCAGCTCCTTCTGTTTAGGGCAAAGAAAATGGGGGACTAGGACCACGAGACACTCCTCCAGGCATCCAGGTAACACCAGATACCCATCTAGTGATGGTTGCCACCTCTCCCAGCGCTGAGTTTCATGCTTCCAGGCATGTAGCTACATGGTGTATGTGACTTGGACTTTGTTCTCTCTACAATACCTAATACATTCATATATACGATTAGTATAGTTTTGTGAATGGCAGAAAACACTGCAAACCAAGAGCCTCCTTTTATTTTGTTTTAGCGGTTTCCACTCGGGGGAGATGATGAAGTGATGACTTCCACTCTACAGCAATTTGCAAAAGTGATAGATGAGGCAAGTGCTTGTGTTGGTTCATTTCACTAATGCTGTCATGTGTAGACATTAGCTTGCTTTGTTATTCCAGCCTTTTTAAGGTAGGAGGTACAGAAATGGCTTTCATTTGAGTAAGGTAATACTTTACTGTATATTGCAACAAACACTTAAGGTGGTATAACCTGAAAATAATCAATTCAGCAAAATGTGGATATATTGTTGAGAAAGAACCTAGCGCAACTTACTGTAGATACAGCCAAAAAACATTACAGAATGGCAGTTTGAAACTTTTTCATGAGGGTATTTGTGTTGCTTGATTTTAGATATCTGTCTGACAAAGGAACCTCCTGCTGTCTGTACTAGAGACAGAGACTGGCTCTTAGGAAAGACAGCTTAGCAACATTAAGGTCCAAATCAGGATTATTTGTGTGATCCCTCTCCTCAGTTTTAACACTATTTAAATAGCATTTTGGGGGGAAGAACACATCTTTTCTACCTCTAACCTGTGAAAGATGGGCTGTTACATAGCAGGACCCAGTAACGTGGGATATCCAAGCTGGAAAAGTAGGAACAAATACCGAACTCTAAAAGTCTTCTATAAAAACTAGTGATGAGATCAGGAAGCTAGAAAAGAATAATTGCAAAAAAATGGGTGTGCAAAATTATGTTTGAGTTGTACATGTCATCTTTGAGTGAAATTGCTGTCAACGTATCATGATTTGATATAGTCTCAACACTATTTTCCTAAAATTTCCTTCTTTCTTGCATGTTTTTTACAGCTCAGCTCTTGTCATGCAGTGCTTTCAACTCAACTTGCAGATGCAATGATGTTTCCTATTACCCAGTTTAAAGAAAGGGAACTAAAAGGTAGAGTGCTCAAACAAATAATGTTTTTATCAACAGCAGCAATAACAGAAATGTAGCATTTAATCTCCATAGCTCATCTAACTGAATAGAATATGCCACTTATTTTTCAGCCCTCAGAAGCACACATCTCCCAATTTTTAAAAGAAGTTATTTCTATTAAGGAGAATATTACAGTTGAAGAAGTAACACTTAACACTATTACTGTTTCAACAAAAATATTATATTCTGGAAACACTTCTATTCAAGATGAAAATTTTACAGTTACTGTAGACATTAGGAAAGAATAATCTGTAGATATTTTGCATGTTCAGGAAATATTAGTATATATTATAATACCATGACATTGGTACGATGGCTGGACTAAACTAAAAAGGCAAAGTGCCAAAGTTGTAGTATTGATTATATTATTGAGATTTAGTAAGGTAATTCTTAACCCTGCTGCTAATACAGGTGGCTTCTTATGTGCAGGCATAAGATGCTTCCAACTTCTTGTTTTTGTAATGGTTGTATCTTGTTCTACCTGGACTAAAAGAACATAAATATATAACATAAAATAACTCAAGATGCTAAAGTGAATACACTGGTGTGGCAAATGGGTTTCAAATATAAACGATAAGAGTTAAACACAAAATACCTTAAACCCCTAACATGAACATCCCAGAGCGGGTATACCTAACGTACAAACATTTTAAGTCTAAACTGAAGTAAAAATAACAGCTCCTCTGCAGGTCTTCTATCTCTTTATGAATCTTGACAATAGTTTGTCACAAAATTATGGATTAAATATGCTTTTTGAGCAAGGGAACACAAGTATCTCAAGGCTAATATTACTCCTCAGAACCTGGAAAAATCTCCTGTTTATATTTCCTGAACAAGCACCCCTGAAGCAATAATCACAAACTCAATTTTTCACTGAAAGATTTTAACCACCAATTGATGTAGTATCTAATGGCACCATACATCTTTATGGACGTAATAGGCACTTTATAAAAAGCTTTTCCATGCTTTTAGCCTTTGCTTTACCATAACGTTGACCATAGCTAGCTCTTGGCTCCTCTATGTTGTACTCTGACGCAAAGCCACAATGAAGATCAGAACAAATGCTAAGTATCATACTGTTTTCTGTTCCCTGACACAGTGACAGTAAATAACCATCTCGAATGTGACTAATTTCGGGTAGTAGGAATCGGTGTGTTTGGGGCTTTCCTTTGATCCAGTGATGCTTCCCCATCTCCTGTGCTTCCACTTCCCCAACTCAGCCCAGAACTCTGACCACAACTACAGTTGACACATTTGTATTGACGATGTCTTTCAGTCTTTTGAAAAGAAGCTCCTCCTTAAGTTAATACAGTACGGTATTTTTTTGGTAATCCAGAAAGCCACAGAAATGATACTTAGCCCCAAAGTAGGAGCAGACTTCCCTTGCCACATAGCTCCTGTGCTGTAACTCAGTACAGTACGAGGTGTGAACTACACCTGTTCAGTAGTGAAACGTTGCATGAGAAACCTTAATATATAAATGTCATGTTAATAACAACTTAATTCAATTGTGGTATGTTGTTTTGTAGAGATATTAACTCTAAAAGAAGTTTTCCAAATTGCAAGCAATGGTAAGTGTAAAATAATGTACAGCTATTACAGAGTGACAGTATTACTATAGATTATTTATTCTAAAACTAGTGAGGATATTTGCAAGGCTAAAAGTGACTCAGTTAAGGTGTAATTTTTTTTAGTGATACTTAGGCAACTAACTTTCCTTGGTTCATTTGTGAATCCCTGCTTTGTGTATCGAAGTGTTAAGGCAAATTAACAGTATTAAGTCTTCTTTATAATATTTTAAAGGTGTATATATAATTATTAAATAATGTAGGGTTACGCTACCAAAATTACTAAAAATAGTAAAGTGCTAGTTCACCTCTTAAAATTAGGACTGGATTAATAAATTTTACCTCTGTAAAATGAGTTTGATATTTCTCTTCCCTATTGTCAGAAGTTACTTTTTTAGCTAGCTTTACTATATTCTCATAGTGAACCTATTCTTTAAGAATTAAGTAAGGATTCTGCTGCTTCTCTCAATATAAATTGCTTCATTGCTTTAGAAGCAAAAAAAATTAGATACAGGTTTTCATAATGAAAAGTTGTCTCTACTTTAGAAAGATAATGTCTTTGAAGAATATTAGGTATTTAGGAAAATTTGTAACAAGTTCGCCATATTTGCATCTGGATAGAATTTTTCTTTAGCCTACGTATTTGTGGCAGTGAATTAATTGTAAATGGGGAAGAACAATTTTCAAAGATTTTAATATTACAGAACTTAAAGTTCAGGTGGCTGTGCAACACAAAGTAATATAAAAGGTTTTCTGCTCTGTTTTCTAAGTCATTAATTTATCAAAATGATAATAAAATCTCTTTTCATTGCTTAGACCATGATGCTGCCATTACCAGATACAGTCGGTTGTCAAAAAGAAGGGAAAATGAAAAGGTTTGTAAAACAAAATACATAATATAAAGATTTTTAGAGGAAATAAGAAATATTTTTTATTGTAGATATATTTATGATGGAAGACAACGTAACGCTGATACCACCTGAAGTCTGATAGTTTGGTTTAGCACCCTATAGAGTTTGCTTCAGAACAGAAAAGCAGGTTTTCCAATACATGCCTGTCTTGTAATACTGAAAATGCTCTAGATTAAGATTGTGCTACTATATTCAATTAATTTTTTGTAAAGAAATAGCCACACTTTCCAGGGAGGAAATAATGCTGTATTTGTTACTCCTTTATCTCTCATGTATAAATTAGAGAAGCAGAATTGTAGGGTAAAATATGCATTTGTTAAAGATAGAGGGTAAACCATTATTGTGGTGTTTTTTCCATGCTGGCTATCAAGCTGTCCAGAAGATGATGAATGAACTCAAACATTCCTTTTTCCCGCTCTCCCTGTCTGTTTCTCTTTAGATCAAGGCTGAAGTTACAGAAGATGTATATACTTCAAGGAAAAAACAGCATCAGACTATGATGCATTACTTCTGTGCATTAAATACTCTTCAATACAAAAAGAAAATTGCTATGCTAGAACCCTTGCTAGGATACATGCAAGCTCAGGTAATTTCAGATTCTGAAAGAAGATGTAAAAGTACTTCATGAAGGCTGATGCGCTGAAGTCCGTTGCAAGACCCCTTTTGCAATCCAGTGAAGCAAATGGAGAAAAAGACATACCCACGCTCGCCGATGGAGCTGTCAGAGTGCTGCTGTGCGCACTGTCTTCAGCTGGCACTAGTCATTTCCCACTCAGTATATGAATCTCAACATGATGTGCCCTCACACACAGTGGAGAATCATTTAGAAGTCTGGCTGACAATCATAAAGGTCTAATTCTGCCCCAAAACCCAAATGGCTAAATTTGTTGCACTGCCTAAATTTTCATTATGGGATATTTTTTTCCACTCAATCACTAATGGGAATAGTTGCTGAAAAATTTTCATCAAGTGTACCTTGTGTACCTTCTTAGAAAATAATATGAAGGCAGTTGAACTCTTTCCTGTGGCAGCTATTCTGGGCTGAGATAATCAGCAGTCACACCACTACTGTTTTCAATCAAGGGTGTAGAAGAACAGGAATGCTAAAAATCATTCTGTCTTGTTTTTGTTTAATATAAATGAGTTATTGATTGGTTTATTGGTAGATGGGTGCAATAGAAAATACAACTATGAAAAAGTTCCTTGCAGAGACTTAAATTGTATTTTCAGAAGTATGTCATCAGTATGTTTGGGTTTTTTTTTAAGTAAGGAAAAAAAGTCAACTTTTCAGCATCTTGCACTGCTACAGTGTCCTGAGTAGAGAGAACTTCTACACACTGAAAGCTTTCCCAGTCTGAGAAGAACCCTTGATTCTTTTTGAAACTTTGCAGCTTGTATTTAAGAGCTAAGTTCTGAATGTTAATGTTCTAAGCAACCTGATCTAGTGGGAAGTGTCCCTGCCATGGCAGGGGGGTTGGAACCAGATGATCTTTAAGGTTCCTTCTAACCCTGACAATTGTATGATTCTGTTTTGTGTAAAAGAGTGCAGCCTGTTGTTCAGGTGAATCTAAGAAGGGGAAAGGCAAGGCTATGCCTTGTGGCTTCCTGTTCCGAGATTTCATATGACTAAATCCAGTTTAGATGTGGCAGTTAGTTTCTAATTCTCCCTTTTCATCTTTTTCTTTTTTTTTTTTTAAGATAAGCTTTTTTAAAATGGGTTCAGAAAATCTTACCGAGCAATTGGAAGAATTTTTGACAAATATTGGCACAAGTGTGCAGAAGTAAGTTGTTTTTGTTGCATTTTGAACTATTATAAAAATTATTTTCCTGTTTCTACTTATTAATAAATTGTCTTTGTTAATAGTGCATTATTTGCCTCAGTGTTCGCAGGGAAATGGAATGTGAAGTAGAAAACATGCAACAAACTATAGAGGACTTGGAAGTAGCTAGTGACCCACTGTATTTGCCTGATCCTGATCCTACAAAATTTCCTGTTCATCGAAATCTTACACGGAAAGCTGGCTATCTCAATGCAAGAAAGTAAGACTAACTTGTACTTAAAAAATCTGGGATATTTAATTTTGGGAAAGGAAAGCTAAAAAAATAGGCAGTATGTTTAAGTTAGCTATGCTGATTTTGCATACTTAATTGGGTGAGTCACATAGGATCTATTCTGTTTGTTTCTTTGGACTGCACTTAATTTCACTGACACTGACACAGTGTCATTCAGGTGCAAAGCATAGTTACCCTGATTTTAGTCTAATTTTGCCTGAATTTTCACATCAAAAGCAAAGTTTGAGAGTGTAATTTCACTGGACTGTGCTTGGAAAACAAGAAGATTGTAGCTATCGAGATTGTTCTGTAAGCATCTATTAAAAGTTTTGGGATTCAAGTTACTAATAAAATATGACAAGCTTGAGATACATAAGGCCAAACATTCTCTGTTAACTGAAACACTTTGAATGGCCACCTTCATTTCATGAGGTAGTCTTGTATCCACTGGAAGGAGCTGTTGCTCTAGTTATTAAAGTCTAGCAGATGATTTTTATAGTTATTAAAAATAAGTTGTAACATGCAGATTTTTTCTGTAAATTATATAATAAGCTGCAAGGAAACTTTTGAAAAATATAGATTACTTTTACAACAGCAGTTGTAACAGTGAGACATTAATTTCTGTAGTAGGACAATTGTAGCAGTTAATACTGAAATGAGTATGTGAACAAAAAAGGAGGCTAAACTACAAGTGTTACTGATTTTTGGTTTCAGATTGTTTCTTTTCTGTTATTCTGGGGAAAAAAAATAATGAAAAAGCAAACCAAAAAATATAAGCAAAATCTGGGAGATCTTGAGTGGTACAGAGTACTTGGAAAACTGAGGTATCTTACACGATTAAGCTAATTCTTAACACAAAGTTCTTAAAAAATTAGTCTTAGCAACATATGTGAGGAGTTCAGAGGTGTTACCAATTACACTGATAATGCATGTAACTTGAATATGCATATCGTGTAAAGCAGTACTGTAAAAGGTGATTATTAAAACTGAAGTACTTATGCCTTTTTATTCTAAATTTTCAATAATTTAAAAAAGCAACTATTATTTTTTCTTTGCCCAGCAATAGGTTTATCATGAAAAAACATGCTGAACAGGTGGAAAGAGGCTAATTAAACTGTAAAGCTAACCTAAAACATTAAACGGGGAGAGAAGTTAAAAGTGCCCAGATGGTTTGTTCCAAGTGATTCACAGCTCGGCTGAACTCCTAATCTACTAACAACCTCTTTTTATTTTTTAGCAAGACAGGCCTGGTATCTTCCAGTTGGGAGAGACAGTTTTACTTCACTCAAGGTGGAAATCTGATGAGCCAGGCGAGAGGTGATGTAGCTGGGGGACTTGTCATGGATATAGATAATTGTTCTGTAATGGCTGTGGACTGTGAAGACCGACGGTACTGTTTTCAGATAACATCCTTTGATGGCAAAAAGTAAGTATTCTTAGATTACTGTTACCTGTAAGTAGTCCTAGACTTACTAATTTAGAAAAGAAACATGGTCTACCTTTGGCCAGATTATAGCTCAATAGATTTTGGGGCTATTTAGAAGAAAAATCTGGCATGTGTTTTTAATTCTGTAATGTCTGGAGTTTTTTTTATAAGCTCTATAATGTAGCTGAGTGGTATTTCAGAATAAAATTGCCATAATCAGTTTAGAATTGGGTATTCCAGCATTTTGCGAGTGCTTAAGTGTTACATGGACACAAATGGAATTCTGTTCCTTTTCTGTTTTCAATGGAAATGGAAACAGAGATTTCCCCCCACTCCCAATTAAATTTTGACTGCACTCAGCACATACACAGAATCTTCAGCCTTTCTTAATTTGTTGTGCAGTTTACAAACATGAAAATGGAGTTTCCTGTCAGAATGTATTTGTGGGGCATTTAAAATAGACAAAATTGTCTTTTCCCTTCTCCCCTTTCAGGTCTTCAATCTTACAGGCAGAGAGTAAAAAAGATTATGAAGAGGTAAGCTTATAGGAGGGCGGTCACATGGAGTCCAGTGATTTTTCCATTGTGCAGGAGGAATACATTGATATGCTCATTGGAATGCTCATTTTATGTTCTCTAGGTGGTAAAGAGTGACCTTTAACTCATTCTATCTATGACAAGGTTCAGGAAGTCTGACAAAATACTATTGTATTCAAATCCTAGGTAAGAAAGTGCAGTTATGATTGCCACCAAGTAGTACTTTTCTGTATTACAGAAGAAAGAAAAGGAAAAAAGAAAAAAGCCCACAGTAAAACAGCTAGCAGTAAAGGAATCTTGACAAATGCTGTTTCTCCTTCCTGTTCATGCTTTCCTAACTTTACTTCTTCCTACCTGCTTGTCAGGAAAGGAAAATAAAGGAAGAAGGAAGTCTTAAGTTAGGACACAGATACAGGCAGTTGAGAAATGAGAAAAAAACAGTTTTGGTGGTTCCTCCCCCCCCCGATGGGAAACATGTTTATATTTTGAGCAAGTTGAATCAAGAACTAGGAAATTATTTGCTTTTGGACTGCTTTCAAAGTTGCTGGTGATCACTATTTCCAAACAGCTGCTAAGTCTGGCGATGCAGATTTACTTGCCCATACAACAGTTGAATGCCAGCTGAGAAATGTCAGTATTCAAATACTAGGTCAGCAAACTTATGTTGTAGGAAATATTGGTGGGGAAAGGAAATGTTAAAAATCAAAACCAAAACAACAAACACACACAGCCAGCAGCGCTATTTTTTCCCTACTTTTTTTAAGCTTTCTCTAGAGATAAAAGTAAATTTTTCTCTAGATTTTCTGCAGATAATAGCCTAATGTTACAGGATAGTACTGGTCTAACAAAAAAAAAAATTCTAGTAATTAGAACCTTCTGTTTTATTTGGACAGCTTTTTACAGCTTTCTGAAGTTTGCACATGGGCCCAACTAATAGATTCATTACATTCATGGTCTATGAATACAGTCAGATTTGTCCAGAAGCAAAGAAATGGACATAGTAGGTGATAGGCAGTATTGGTGAATTGAAAAGGTATATCTCTCTGCATTATTACTCAATGCAGGCTTTTCCATAAGAGGTGGGATGGGAAAAAAAATGTTTTAAAAGCACTGTTGATTTAAAATATCTTTGGGCAAGCAGCTGCATAAGGAAATTAAGAAAATAAGTTACTTTTAGCCTGCATTCAAGTTTCTCTGCAATCTTCAATGCTATATTGGTCTAAAAATGACCTTTTATGTTATTTCTAAGGTTTTTAGCTGGTCTGATGAGGTTGTCTAATATGCCTGACTCTGAAACATTATCCCTCAGATGCCCCACCAGTGGAAGGGAGCTTACAGTTAGCTTTCACAGCCCCAATCTCTGATTTTTCGGGGCTGCAGCTGTTGTGCCATCTTTTAGAAACTCAGGTGACAACCCTAACAAACAGCTGGGGTTCAGTGGAGCAGCACTAGTAGTATGCACATAATCCAGTTAGTTTTCTCCTTCAGAGAACAGTAGAAAAGCAAGGAGCAGGAGCAGACAGTTTCCCATAGCACAGGGAGAAAACAGGTTCTAGCTTACAGATGCAAGAAATGTGCAAATTCCACAAAATACAGATGGAATCTTTATGATGTCGTGAGGAAACAATGTCATCTGTAGTCACAGAGTAACGGAATACAGATAATCCTGATTTTTTTTTTTTTTTAGTTCCTTAACATTATGATTTAAGCTTACTTTAGTGTGACTACATCTTTTCAAATAAGATCTGATGTTCTAAAGCACAGTATGGAGATAGTAACAAATTTAGCGACAAGCTGGGTGTGCGGAATACTGGTTTGAAGTTACAAAGAATGTGGAAAAAGTGCTGAAACTAGCTAACTCAGGTATTTAATCAAGTTCATGAAAAACCTATGAAAAGTTAATATTTTTTCCCCCTCCTCTTTCTTTTACAGTGGATATGCACCATAAACAACATATCCAAACAGATTTATCTAAGTGAAAACCCTGAGGTAACTACTGAAATTTATAGTGTTTGTAATAAAGATATGCACAAAATTCAGGAGAACAACTGGATCTAGTTGAATAGCATAGAATTGAGTCAAGTACTTGTTATGTGTCTAATGATAACCTTTTCATGGCATGAAAGCATCCAGTCCTTTGTCCCCATCTAAATGCTTCCATAGAGAAGGCATTAAAAATGTGACTTTTATATTTGGTTTAACTTCAACATCTTTGAGATCTTGTATTCAAGATTCATGTATTTTGTATATGCTACTTTCTTAGAAATTAATATGACAAATAGTTGGATACATTTAATTTTTACTAGAGGGAACTGACAGTCTTAGGAATATGAATCTTAGGAGCATAGCAATTTCATAGGAAAAACATTTTGAAAAACATTTTCACTTCGTGAAAGAGGTACTTGCTTTTTCAAGAGTTAAAAATTATTTGTTTCATGTAGAGAGCTTGGATAAATTATCATTTATATGTTTACACACATATGTATGTATAGCAAATTCATGTTGATATAAACTTATTTTTACTTGCTAAACTAAGGGAACTGGCCCCACAAAATCTGATGGTTTATAACAGAGCATTTACTTACGTATCAAGTGTGTTGAAAGTGAAATTGTATTCCTTGGTGTCCCTGCTGAGGTCTGAAACGGGTTATCAGAAAGGAAACTTAACATATACCAGAGGTGAGAACTGCAGATACAGCAGTGAACAGGCAGCTTGGGGAATAACACAGGAAACAGTCATTCAGCTATGTAACAGAAGGCTCTTGCCAAGTGATCTGGAAGATCATGGTGAAATGGAAGATAGGGGTCTACACTTACCCCATATGCAGGGCTAACCTACAGCAGTTACTTCATCACCTCATGATCCCTCCCCAGCAGAGAAGGGGAGGAGAACCATGGGTCAAAAATAAAACAGATTTAATCAAACAGCAAAACTAACTTTAATACTAATGTAAAGTAAATAAAGTTATACTTAGCCCAGTGAGCATAGTCACAGCAAACAGGAAGGCAGTCCTCAGGAGCAGAACAGTAAGACAACCTCTCCGGGAGTAGTGGCTCAAGAAGAGCTCTCATGCTCCCTAAACTCCTCCCCTTTATACTGAGCATGACTTTCATGGGATGGGATGGGACACACCTGTAGTCAACTCAGGTCAGCTGCCCTGGCTGGTTCCAAACTGCTAATGGCCTGCAGACCGCGGCTCACCTAGGGTTCTGTCCCAGTGACACCAGAGTGGAGTGTCATGCCAGTTTTTGGTTTAGGAACTACACATAACTTTGTAGAAGATACAAGTACCAGGCTGACTGTCTAAGTTAACAACACAGATGAGAAACAAAAAAGCTCAGTGCAGAGCTCAGTTACCTGAAGCACATGTTCTAATGAATACAGAGCTGAGGTTGTGTTTAGTCCTGGCATATGCGGGTGCAGCTCCCTTACATCAACGAAGGTGTGTGCATTTACACCTCAGTGTTAGTGCCAGCTCCTTGCTTCGCAGTGGCTTTATATTCAGTCTCGTTTTCTGAGGCGTAGTCAAACAAAATGTTGCTTCTTCATCGTTTTGTCTCCTACTCCTTCCCTCTGGGACTTTTGCTGTTGGCTTTATCCCATGAAGTGAAGCTGTCTGCATTAAATACTGATGCTTAAGAATCCATGACTTCAATAAAAGATTAAAATGGCATTATTCAACTGCAGACTGTTCATTATCTGCTGAAATAAGATTGTTAAATAGTCTTTACTTGATAGTTGTTAATATCTGTGGTTTTTTTCAGAAACATTTAAGTGCAGACTTTTGAATTTTCTTTTTTTTTTTTTTTTTTCCTATCTACATTTGCTTATTTTGTCAGACTTCTCACTGGGACTTTTCTCTGTTGCTGTCTTATATTAACATTCACAGTGTTATAAAGCAGGTGCATTCATTTAAATTTAGAATACAAGCAGCAGGAAATGAGTTGCAAGTTAGAAGAAAATACTACGACTTTCAGTGAAAATGTAGGAATGTAAGGTTCTCATAAAGGGTCGAGTTTATAACTTCTGTCAATGGCATGTAAATAAAATTAAAAACTTAAAGCTTATTTTGAGGCAAATGTTTTCAGTTATTTTTTCCCATCTCTCCATTGCAGGAAATTGCTGCACGTGTCAATCAGTCAGCTCTGGAGGCTGTTACTCCATCTCCTTCCTTTCAGCAAAGGCATGAGAGCATGCGGCCTACTATGTAAGTTAATGAATTGTAGGTCATTTGAAGAGCTCATCTATAAAGAGAATCTTGGATGAAGTACCAGGAATAAAAAAAACCAAACCAACAACAAAACTTTCTATGTTCAGAACTAAATCTCTGATTGGCTAGAGGAGTGTTTCTTGAACTCACCTTTTTAGCATCACTTAACACCCTTGTTACAAGTAATCCAGGTTTCCAGCTGACTAGGCAGTTTTGTTGTTTGCATAATTTGTCTGGTTTGTTTTATGAATTCATGAGACTTCTCTTACCATGTCCAACTCCTGGAAGCAGACCTCAGATTGTTTTAGCATCAATATATAATCACATATAAGAAAATTTGATGCGGTTATTAATGCGAGTAGTAACTTAAATTTGACTAGGAATGATCTTCACGATTTTAGTTTTTGTTTCATTTTACATCCAAGTTTTGGAAAATTGTATTGGTCTCCCATGGTTTATGTTATTGCCAACCTACCTGAAACTAAGATACCTTCATTTTGATCTTTGTTTTATTTTAGACAATCTCGTCCTCCTGCAGCTCGTACTAGCAGCACAGGGTCACTGGGATCTGACTCAGCAGCTTTATCAGCACTTTCCTTGGATTCTCTTGTTGCCCCTGAAACTCCTATACAATTTGACATAATATCTCCAGTTAGTGAAGATCTACCCGGTCAAGCAAAATCTTCAGGGCAATCAGGCAGGTAGGAAATGTAGAGAGAAGGAAAAAAATTCCTAAAGTTAATGTTAATACTTTGCAAACAAATGAACAAGAAAATCAGGTTTAGGCTGCAGCTCCAGAACACACATGGCCTTTGCCCTGGCTCATGTCACAAAATTTGCAATGGCTAGCAAAGCAAAAAAAAAATTTAAATTGTTAAACAGAGTTGTAGAAAAAATGACTTAATGAGATGCACTCAATTCAAGGTGTAGTTTTCTATTTAGCAGCAGCTTTTCTTGCTGTAACACCTAATGCATTTATTTATTGATTTATTTTAATCTTTTGGTTTCACAAATTATTTTCCTTTCCTATTGCTTGCTCACCCAGCAGCTTGGGTTATTTCCTCTTGGAAACTCAAGAGAAATTTGGTAGCCCTGCCTCCAGGTGATGATGGCATACGATGACACTCTTCTTAACCTGAAAGGTGAGTGAAAATGATCTAGGCTTCTAGAGTAATCTCAAATACAGACAAGTTAAAACTGTCTAAGAGCTCTTCCCAAAATATAAAAACATTTTCTCCTACTTCATTTTTTTTTTGTAAATTTCCCACTCAAAAATAAGAATAAAAACCTGTAAATCTGTACTGCATTTCTGGAACTATATGTCCAGAATTCACATATTAAAAAAAACATATTTGCAGATCCAGCTGCTCTTAACAACAAAAATAAGCCAAAAAGCTGAAAACTAACTAACGTGACTGTATTCACAGTAATGTGTTGTATCTCCCTGCCCTGTAGAAAAATATTTGAATATTCAGTTGCATGTCACAGATACATAGGAGTTAAAAATATACATATTCAGTTTTGGGGTTTTTTTTTTACCATTGTCTTTTTGTTGTTCTTTGGTGTAGAAGGATAATCAGTTGGCTAGCTAGATCATTGTGAATGTATTGATTTTAAAAGAGACTTGAACTGTATTCCAGGAAGTGGAAAGGTTAATACTTGAGCTAAATTCATGTCATCAGTTACAATTCAATTCTAGAAAATCTTATTTTTCATAGCATGAAATGCTAGAGTTGTTCTCAGTGTTGTCAATTAATTATCATTATCAATAAAGAACTGCCGTGTTTGTACAGATAGGGCAAGATGCTACTTTAGAAGTATTAATAATTATTAAAAAAAAAAAACCAAAACCAAAAAAAACCCCCAAAATCAACAAACCAAAACAACTTCCCTTAGTTTCTGATACTGATGACATATATTTAAATTTTATTTTTGCCTTTAGAGGTATCTTGTGAGATTTTGAATTTACTGGTGCAGTCTAATCTGAAATGACAAGAAAAGTCTGAGCCATAAAGATGCTAACACAAAGAATTTCCCTGTAGTGTATTTACACAGGTCAACATTTAATGGAATGATTCTTGATTGAGTCCATGCTATATGAACGTTGTAGAAATGCCATCTTGACTTCTGAGTTCAACCCAGAACAGTTCTCTTGCTTTTAACTAGACATCTCTTAATTAAAAGATTCCCCTGATAAAATAAAACTGGCAGTCAGCATGACATGTAACTGAACAAGAGATTGAAATTTTCTTAATTCTGAAATTTACTTTCAGAACACTTAACTATGGAGAGGTGACACCTTCATAACACCCCTACAATACCTAATTTGAAGTTTACTGAAGCCTTGACAAGTTCTTCAGCTACCAGTTAGCCAAAGAGAAAGTATTTTTTTCCTCTCTAGGAGTTTTAAATAAAATTTCCCCATTCCCTATACTCTCTTTAGCATTGCTTTACTGCTTTTTATAGACTTGGAAGCCTAGAGTATTTTCACTTTTCATTGTACCTGATAGCAGTTCTGTTTCTGAGAGTCGGGAATAGCCACATTTCTCTTGACCCTCTAGGAATAAAACCCCAGTGATGTTTCAGAAAGCTGCATTTGAAACAAACCCAGTGACTTCTCTTCAGTAATTCAACAACTGAAGACAGTGATGAGAAGGGTGGTGCTCCTACAGAGTACTGAAAGGACTAGCTTTTGGTTGTACTTCCTGAAGCAGTTCTGTGAAATGTCATACCCTAAACCTACCTTTTCAAAGGTTAACAATGTTTTGACTTGGGCTTAATTCAAATATAAAAAAATACCATGTGAAGAAAACTCTCTATGGAAGTAATAGGACAATAATATCTGGTGTGTTTCCTGTGATTTGAGTCCTTGAATATTGCAATTTATGTCTAACGCCTGACTGAATTGCTTGTCCTGCTGATTTATCATACACTATTCCTCTGGACTACAAGGCTCTGAAATCATTACATGTTCTTATTTGATGCAGCGTAACAGTACTACAGTATTCATTAGTGGTTCTTGTAATCTGACTCCTGGTTTAATGTTTTCATTTTTAATAGACGCACAAATCCTTTTGGTGAATCTGGAGGCTCAAAATCTGAAACAGAAGGTAAAACAAATTCTATTTCAATGCGAAAGAAAAATTAGAATTTGAAAATTATTTTTCTATTTTAATCTATATCTTCTTTGTTTTAACACTAGTTTTAAAATGCTTAAATAAATGAGAGCAATACATTAGACAAGTTGAGTTAAATCAGGCTATAGTCTGAAAATCTGTTTTAAATATGATTCATTCATCTTTTGTGTTCATTAAACCAAATGAGAAGATGTGCGATTTGCTGTTTTGTAATTGTACCTCTAACTCATAAGTATGAGCAATTTCTTTCCAAATTATTAGAAGTTTGGAGTTTTCCCAACTGCAGTCCATCTCGGTTTTGAATGGAAAACCCAAAATGAAGTTCACTTTTTTCATTACTTTTCTTTGTCTTAGATTCAATTCTTCATCAGTTGTTTATTGTAAGATTTCTTGGCTCTATGGAGGTGAAGTCTGATGAAAGTCCAGATGTTGTTTATGAAACAATGCGTCAAATACTAGCAGCTCGCGCCATCCATAATGTTTTCAGGATGACAGAATCACATTTATTAGTCACTTGTGACTGTTTAAAGTAAGTTTGCTACCTGACTAATGCTGATGTTTATTTACAGAATGATCTTATTTCACTTTGGTAAAATTTACTTTCTGGTTTGTTTTTAAAAACAAATTTTTAGGTTAATTGATCCACAGACACAAGTTACAAGATTACGAGTAAGTAACTTTACATTTTAAGATAAATACCCAATGCAATTATTTTACTCTAAAAATAATATTATTAGCTGTTAGCAAAAATCACTGACAACATGAGATTTCCAGACAGATTTCCACTGAAATTTCCTAATGCATGCATTAGGACAGAAACACACCAGCAAACCAGGTTTGAGGGGAGTGATTTCAACAGGTCTATTTGACCTAGGCCTTTGAAACTTCCCCCCAAAAGGGTAAAACGGTAGGAAAACAGAATATTGTGTTTTAACAACATGTTTGATTATAAATGTTTATATTGTTAGTGAAGAGGTAACATTAAGGTTGGAATCAGATTAGTTCCAAAGTCCAAAAGGGTTTGCTTGGTCTTCAGTTTTAGCTTTTTTTGTTCTGGGTTTTTGCCGTTTAATGCATAGTTGCATTGAGATTGTTGTATGGTTTCTGGTTTGGGGGCGAGGTTCATACCATTTATAAAAAAATGCACGTAGAAGAAGTAAGTGGAATTCTGAGGATATCAGGTGAGTCCAACTTCATTGTTCAGTAACAGCAGTCCTCATTTTTCAAAACTGTTCCTCCTTCCTCTTTGTGCACAACTTATTGTCCGTCACTTAATTTCTTTGGTTGTATTCTAAAAATATTCATTTTTTGGGGGACTGTACTATTTTCATTTCCAGAAAAGGAAGTCCTAAGCATGTGAAAATGTCTTGAGATTTTAAGCAGGGCTTTTTTTGTTTACCTCTGTGGCATTAAGTTCAAAACTGCCCCAAAGCTGTAAGCTTTTACAGGGGAGATAGATCACCTGAGTGCATGTCCAGTATTCTAAATGTGGATTTTTAAGGTTAGGAAAAACTCATCAGTTTGTAACAGCTGTAGTAGGGGCTTTTAGAATTTAAAAACTTATCCTTTGGTAAGTCTTAAAAGGAAACATCTGAAACTTCCATATACTCCCTCTTCTAGGAATAAGAATGCAAAATAGTTTTATTCTAACAAAATAATGGGGATATGTGGTTTGTTCATTTTGGTTGTTTTTTGGTTGGGTTTTTTTTTGCTTCTATAGTTCAGGAGAGCTGAACTAATTGCAGTAGAGGTTTTTGAGAAGTAGTGCCATTACCTAGCACCAGATATTTAAGTCTTAGTCACAATTGTAACTTGTACAAATAATGTCTCTCTGAAGAAAATAACAAAGGAGTGTAGTCACCTTTGGAATGATGACTGAATTACATTGCAAAGGTGACCCCCTTTTATTACATGAAGTGTGGTTTTTGAAGTTTTCCTATCTTTTGAATGATTTAATCTTTGCCTTGTGATCTACTGGTTTGTAATTACGTGTTTGTCAGGTTGCAACTTCTGGTGTGGATGTGTAGTAATTAACGTGTGGTATATCAAAACCTCCTATAGAAGGTATCTGGAACAAGCTTTAATATTTCTGTATTTGATCCTTTTGGCAGTTCCCTTTGCCCAGTGTAGTCTTGTACGCTACACACCAGGAGAATAAGCGCCTTTTTGGATTTGTGCTTAGAACTTCAGGAGGGAGAGCTGAGAGCCACCAAACTTCCATCTGCTATATATTTGAATCAAATAATGAAGGGGAAAAGGTATTGGTGATGGTTATACTTGTATCAGTTTTGAACCTGACCTGGATTTCCAAGACATTAGAACCATTCAAGCCATCTAAGGGATTTCTGTGGGAGCGGTTTTTATTTATGTACTGAACCAGTTAACCTAACAGTCTAATACCTGCAAGGGCTGTAATATGCTGTTATATCTTATTTAGGAATCTGGCTTAATTTTAGGGGCATTTTTATTAGGAGTCTTTTTGATTATTTCCAATCTGTTTTGTGTTTAGATTTGTGACTCTGTTGGACTGGCAAAACAAATAGCTTTTCATGCAGAACTGGTAAGAATCTCTTTTGGCAAGGGATACTTGTGATTGGAAGGGAGAGAGTATATTTAATTTGTGTAATAGAATATATTCTGCAAGATGTTTATAGATGCGGTAATGCTACTGTGGTGTATTTTAAGGGATTTGTTTTCTAGAATTTAAGCCCAACGTAAAAAGACTGACCAGTGTCTACTGTGACAATATTGAAGATAAGGTTCAGTTTGCTACCTTTAACAAACATACTGGTCCTTTAAGAATGATCAAAACAGTGCTATAAATTGGAAGTATATCAAACATTTCAGGCTGTTGTCACTTACTTTATTTACATTTTTGCCCTTTAGGATCGAAAAGCATCAGAAAAGCAGAAAGAAATAGAGAAAGTCAAAGAAAAACAACAGAAAGAACTGAATAAACAAAAACAAATTGAAAAGGTACATTTCATCATTATTTCTTATTTATGTTTTTCTACTTACTTTCTTTTGAAGTTTTGTACTCAAAGCTCCACTATCACATCCTTTGGTACAAGTTCATAGAAGGTTAGGGAGTTGTCAGTTACTTGAATTGCTTCCTGTGCGGATTGTGTACAATTTTGTACAGCAGTTTTTTAAAAAGAGCTCCTCTGAGAAGATAAACCACAAAACTTCTTTATGGGGATATTGAAGAGCCGTCCTTGAAGGCACACCTATCACAGGCCCAAAATAATTTTGTTTTCTGATGAGAGTTCAGTTACAAAGTGAGGACAGGGTTGTAGGGAGCAGGCTGTAGATGTTCAGACCTGCTGCGTTTTATGGGTTATAGGTACAGATGTGTTAAGGGGTTAGCAGTTCTAATAACCAGCTACTGAAATGTCAGTGGTTTGGTTTCCTATTCAATATTTTCATTCCCTCTGTACCGAAAGGTGCCCATTGATAGTATTAAAATATACATTTAGATATCATGATACCCTGTTTCAACTTTAGATGGCTTTAAAGTTAATACTCTTTTTCTGATTTCCCACTCCCACCTTCTCAAATTAGGACTTAGAGGAACAAAGCCGGTTGATAGCTGCTTCCAGCAGATCAAACCAGAGCAGTGGAGAAGGACAATTTGTGGTCCTTAGCAGCAGCCAGTCAGAAGACAGTGATTTAGGAGAAGATGGAAAGAAGAAGAGAGAATCTGAAGCTTGAGGTTGCCTGCTTTATTAATATTGGAATCATGGATATATCTGGTGAAATGGCACAAGTGAAATGTAGGTGGAGGGTCTGTTGTATTATATATAAGACTACACAATATGTAGACCCTATTATGCCTTGATTTCTCTTTCTCAATTAAGAGATTTCCATTTTCATGTCAGTATAATTTCTCTTTTGTATGCCAGATGAAGTATGGTGATGCTACCATGTTTATTAAAAAATTGTTTTCTCAAGGCTCCTCTGCAGTATGGAAAAAACTGTGGGGTTTCTTTACCCCACTTACCTCTCTGTGCAATTGCCTGCTCTTGAAGCAAAGCTTAAAATTCTCATTAGACTTCAGAAGTACACTGAAATTTGTTCTTTACATGGCAGTATAGAGAACACCTTGCTGGAAACAAAAGCGGACGTCCAAGTAAGACAGTGCTAAGCTTTACTGAATTTGTTGCACATAACTGTTCTTAGCTGTAGAAAGAAAAATCCTTATTAACATCTGTGAGATGTGCAATAGTTCTAGACAGAAAGATCTTAGTTTTCATTTTATGCTGCACTATATAATAGTGTCTTGATTTTTTTTGGTGAATACAAAGCTAAGACTTCTTTTAACAGGAGAAAAAACCCTGTCAGACCTAGATGAGAGTAGATGCTGCATATCAGCAGCACTTTGCCACATGAGGAATGTATAAAGCATTCCTTATCAAATGAAAAGAGTAATGTATATATTCTTGCAGCATAAGTGCCATGTTCTTGTTTTTTTCCCCCAGTCCATGTAATAAAAAGCTGTACACCTTTGAGTTTACTTTATATAAAACATGCTTAGAGTTGCAGGAAGATCTTGAATTCCATAATTTGAAAAACTTTCTGACTCTGTCAATGCCTTGCCCCTGGACACTACATTTACTGAAAATTAGTTGAGGCTCTTTAAGACATTTTATGGAAATTGATTTTACAAACAGAATGTACTATGTCTGAAGCAAGAGCCTATGCTAATCCTATATCCTAGAGTCAGCTCTGTAAAGCATTTTTCAGAGCAGCATCTGTTTACAGCTTGTGATTTGAACTCTGCGTTCCATACCCTATGTAATATTTATTTTGTATAGTACTAAATGTGCATTCAGCTTTTGATCCAGAAGAGAAAACTTGTTTGAAGAGAAATATTTATTTTTGCACTAATTCCTATGAATTCTAAAATCCAGTGGAACAGAAGATATCTCTCTAATAGTGGCATGAAAATGACAGGAAATATAGACAGAGAATATACTTATACACCAAGTTATATTATAGCAGTTATGAGCATGTTAGAGTTCATGGCAGGGTATTTCTGGTGTTCAGGAATGGAAGCAATTTCCAGAATACCTCCCATCAGCTGGTGATGGCCCAGCCCTTCATAGCTGGAGTTACTTTATCAGTACTGAGCAAGTGGGGAATCTCAGGACCACCCTGCTAGATGTCTGTAGGTGCACAGAGGAATCAGTACCCTTAGCTCTCCTCACGTGGTGGCCTGGCCCTCTGGGCTAACAAAGCCAGGCTCCTTGTGACCTTTGTGCTGGAAATACAGATTTCCATGCAGAAACTCACTGTGCCTGGCTCTTGTCACAAAGCAGAAAGGGGAGCAGCATCCACCCTTGCTCTGCCTGGGCAGGGCTAACAGAATCTGCTGCACAGTGCCGCTACTGCAGCGGGAGCTAGAGCAGCACTCAGAGCAGATGTTACTGGCACCACAGCCATGAAGGGCTTGAGCAGCCTCAGAAGGGGTCAGGAGGAGGCAGAGGGGGAAGCTGAGCAGCCTCCAGGTTCTCTTCCCAAGCTAGTTAGCAGCTCCTGTTCCAGTACATTTTTCACCCCCAGAGTAGCCCGTCACTTGCACAAATATCTGCTTGTGATGTTGCACAGTCAGGCCAAGTGGCGTTGCCTTGTGGCCAAATTTGGCTAGCACACCATCACACAGACCACACAAAGCTGAGGCTTTCTTCTAAACAAGAGTGTCATTTTATTTCATGGACAACCTTCTATTCTCAGTTCTTAAGAAACTGGTTTTATTCTTGCTAAGAAAAAAAGTGCAGAGGCAGCAAATCCATTTTTTTTCCCTTATTGTACTTAAATTAAGGCTTAGAGGTAGTTGCAGGGCAGCAAGTTTGTATCTGCAAATTGTTCCAATTCACACTTCTTTCTCTTTGTTTGTGACTTCTTCTGTGGTTTTGGTTTTTGGGGTTTTTATTGGGTTTTTGTGTGTGTGTGTGTGTGTGTGTGTGTGTGTTTTGTTTTGGGTTTTTCTGGTTGTTGTTTTTGTTTGGTTGGTTTTTTGTTGTTTGTGTGGTTTTGTTTTTGTTTTTACTTACTGATATTTCTGTTTTCTGTCAATATGTGAGCATAGCTCATGGTTACTGTGTTTTACTGTATCCTCCTCAAATACACACTGAAGATTAAGTAGTTTTGAAACAGCACAGGAAGAACATGAAATCAGTGGTCTCAAGTTTCTAGAGTCTAGTCCCCCAGCCTGTCAGAGCAGGACTGATTGTGTTAACCAATTTAGCTGCAGTTGCCCCAGCTCCATATGGAAGATTTAACAGATTAGCAATCTCATCAAACAGCATTTCTGATGTGTAGCCTGTTTTGCATTAGCCTTATGGAAAAAATGTCAGAAAACAGAATTACTCTATTTTTTTTCTTGAAACCTACCATTACTGTTTTAGACATAGGTCAGCAAAGATGAGGAAGAAAGTGGGAGAATAAAGTCGGCACATGAATTTACTGTCAGATGGGATTTTTCAGATTTAGCAATCTCTGATTGGAATTATTCCATTTGCTTTTCAGGCTTTCCAGCTATGCCATTAAATGCAGTTTTCTAAAACGGCATAGGAGTGAAGTGCATTTCATTTGTGTTGGATGTTTCTCATCTTAACCAGTAGGAAAGGGGAAGTGACTGAAGAGAGTGGTTAAAGAAAACAGATTGATATGCATGACTGAAGTGAGGCAAGGTTTTTTGCTTATTTAGGAGTTTCACTGGTGGAAAATAAGCAAGAAGATATAAAAGCATCTGGGAGAGTGGTGAAAGCTGCAAGAGCAAATGGCATGTCAGAAGAAGAGAGGAAGTTGAATGGGAATGGTGCAATGAGTTAGCTAGCAGTGGCGTGAGAATTACTGAGTTTTGCTTAAGGGGAGGAGCAGAGCACATGGCTCTCTAATTAGAATTACCTTAAGGCAAAAAATACCTGCTGAGGATTTATCCCTGCCCTCCTCCCCAGATTAAAAAACTACTTGGTACCATTTTTCCTGTGGGGTTTAGAACTACTTAATTGGAAAGCATTTTTGTTAATTAAAAAAAAAAATTAAGAGTGCCAATATTTTCCCGGAGAGTATAAAATGCTTCATGTTCTGGGGACTACTGCAGCATGATTTCACCACCTGAGCATTTTATTATTGCAAGTAAATTACTGTTTGGTTTCCTCCCCTGTAATTTATTTCTCCTGATGAATATTTCCTACTGCCTTTTACTTGCAGGCTAGTCTTTCAGGCACTTCCAGCCGAAGCTGTAGTGTGCTTCATGTGCATCTACTATTATTTCAGACACTCCTGAAAATACTCTTTAAAGGGACTTTACACAGGTACTGAATCAGGAGTGTTGTTTAGTACTGATTTTTTTATTCTGCTAATTGCAGCCTCATAGTTCTGCAACGTATTTTCCTTTAAGTAAGGGATATTAGGTTTGTTACACTATGTAGATTTACACACTGCAGACCAAGCAAGTCTTGTCAGCTGTTTCAAGCTACATATATTCTTTATGTGTGTAATGGCATGACTATCAACATATATAAAGCGTGCTCGTGAGTATGCATTTTATTTCACTATAGACAATACCTAGCACTCCTCCATGGCCACTGATAGATTTCCTCAGGTTTAAATCAGAGGATACCTTAAGCATCATATACAACTTAGCCATATATAACTGGTTACAAGCGGGTACTGTAAACTATTTGAATTTGATAGTCTGTTACTTCCTTAATCTGTGCAGGTTTGAAACTGTATCAAGACAATTTACTGTCTAACAGCACAGTAACATTTAAGAGTTAAGGAACACTACCCCACTCCAGTGCTGTCAGATTTCATTTTTGTATGGATGTAAACCTGGAGCTGAAAATCCTGAAGCAGCTGAAGCTATTTATGAAGATAGAATTTATATACATTGACATAAAGAAACAAATTTGACTCTGCGTATGTTTAAGGTAAATTCTGATTAATTAGCTGCACAGAATTTAGGAGAAGCCAATGGAAAAAACTATGTCACAATATCATCTCTAGTCATTTTAGAAATAACTCACATGGAGAAAGAAAAACTGCCTCTGCTTAGTAGAGATGTCTAACAGCAAGAGCTGATTTTATATTCTTTCTGTTGCTCTTTTTTACAAAATTTCTTGCAAGTCAGTTAATCTCCAAGACTTCTTTTTAACCAAGCACTAAGTTGACACCCCCACCCCACCCCACCCCGGCCACAGTGGTATCTGAGTTGTCCTGACAGGACAAGTCACTGTGTCCCTGTGAATGCACTTGTATCCCTATTGCAAGCCAAGGATTTTGTACAATCTTTCAGGTCATTTTTATGATAGAGTGGAGTGGTCAAAATCTTACAATGATGTTCTGGATTGGTCCTGTTCTGGTGATGTGTGATTTTTTGCAATGTTTGAGACTGACTTGCACATTTTCCCTGGGTAGCTGTATTAAAAACCTCCAATGGCATACTTAAGTCAGCTTTGATTGTTGTGTCTTAATCTTGGAAACATGGATAGTAAACATGTTATGTCAGGGCTTCAGTGAGCATTTTCTGGATCAAATAAAAGCTTAACTACAGTAACTTTCTGGGTAGGATTTGTACTGATGCAAAAACCTCCTGCATTTTTTCATAATACTGACTTCCAGGAAGTACCATTATTGGTGACAGGATGCATTCCCTTATCAAACAAGGTTTTTACATGCCATTATATCCTGCAGCTGTCAGTGCATCTCAAGTCTCTTAACTGTAATCATATTAGCCAGATAACCTCAGAGGAAGTTACTGTACTTGGGAATGCTGATAACATATATCTGTAACAATCAAAGAAGGAACATTAGAAGAAGAAAATCCTTACAGTGGCAGCTCGCTGTTTAGTGCTCACGTTGTTGTAGTCAAATGACAACACGTAGTGCACTGCGAGCTGTGGTTATGACACAACACATAGTGCACTGTGAGCTGTGGTTATGACAGTGGTCAGAATTCACATGTACAGAGGCTATACCAGCACAACCATTAATATGGGTACTGATACATATCTTCACAGGCTTCATTAGTTTAATGCCATGTAAAAAGCAATGGGTCATAACTACATAATGATTAAATTTGTATTTTATAAGGTTTGTAGATTTTTCTGGGGAAAAGCAGACTTTTGAATTATATAACTCCTGTGACAAAGATGCATGTATAACTAGAAAAAATAAATAAATCTATGCTTACTTGATAATGAAGGAATAAATACTACTAATGCCAAGTGTGTTGATGAATTTTTTTCTTAAAATATAGACTGACATCTGCTGTATTGCTAGAAAGAACAGGCATGCTGTGGGGCTGTGTGGAGTATGCAAGACTTCCTAAGACAGCTGTGACTGCTGACAGATAATGCTCCAAAAACTTAGGCTCCAGCTATCAGAAGAGAAATGCCAAAAATTGCAAGCATGGGTTTCGACAGCACTGTAAAAGGAAAACCTCTTTCTGGAGAGAGTAATCAAAATACATAATGGATCAGGCATAGAAATACCTGAGAATGAGATGCAGAGCTAACACATCTTTCAGAAAGAGGGCTGCCTTGTTGAAAGATAGGTATTTCACACTAGCTGCTGTGATAATCAGGGGTTTCTATAGCTGTTAATCCCATTTCACTGCTTAAAATGTGAGGTCGCTTAATTGGGTGAAAAAATAAATCTACTGAAGCTGCTCTTCAGAACTTCACTGTAGGACTTCACAAATAAAAAATACTTCTCATCAAGAAAAAGGGAAGTACAAGAGAAAAAAGTACTGTGTCCCTCCCTTTCTGGTTTTGGTTCAATCCCTGATCTTAACTAAACCCTGAGTTTAGCCCTGCTACGGGGATAGTGTTACCTGTTATGACAGGCTCTAACTTAGAATAACACAAGTTTGCAGCCCTTCATTTTACGGTTCCTTAACTTTTCACACTAAACATTTAAAGTACTACTGCCGTAACTTTCAGATAGTTTATATGCCACTAGATATGTAGAATGGGATCACTGATACTTACATTTTGGGGTTCTCCCCATTTCCTTCAAGGGTTGAGGGGGAAATGCTGGTATTCCTTAATATACATAGGAGATAAAATCCTGAAAGAAACAAGTAGCTGCACAAGACAGTCTTATCCATGTCAACATTCCTTTCAAGATACGGCACTAGTAATTATGTACAGTTGAGGTTGTAGGTTCCTGTGAAGTCTTCCTGTCCATAAAGATCATATTCCTTGTATACTATGTAGTCTTTCAAGCAGTTAGGCAGGGGAAGGAAGGCCATGAAGACAGGACAACGGAGACGTAACCGGCCCATGCATTCCCGTATTTTCAGACGGCAAAGATGCTTCAGAGAGCGAGGATTTCCTAGAAATGTGAAGGTGAGATCGACATTGGTAAGTCACTTATTAATTTTTTTTCAATTTATTTAGTCAATATTCTGCTACCTTTCAAAAGCTTTGTTCACGATTTTGCTGCATATTCATTCTGTGAATAGACAGATAAAATGAATGTGGCTGTCCCTGGACAACCAGACATGGCAGGATCTAGCCTTTTTATCCCAGCACATACATCTCTCAGTTACAATAACTGACAGCTAAATCAACACATTCTGTTTCTGTTTAATTGGCTAAATGTAGATTAATACAAGTTTAAGTAGTAAAGCTAGGGGAATGTACTTTCAACCCTAAATAACTGGTGCCAGTTTCCTGTCAACCTGAAGAAACTACTAAAAGTAGAATTTTAAGTCACTACTTCTTAATCTACATACAAGGAAAATAAAAAAAAAAGACACAATTAATTCACTCAAAATTAGTGATTTATTAGATTTGTTCCATCAGCTTGTGGCAGGGGAAAAGCTTTTCTCCCCTTGAGGATTCCATCATCTGCATTGTAATTAAAATTCCCAAGTGCTCTACATAAATTGTTCAGTTACTGTCATCCAGACTCGCAAGAGCGGAATTAGTTTAAATCCTACACAGACTTGATTTTTAAGATGTCTCTTACTGTCAATTTGCTTAACAAGGGTCAAGAAAAGCACCATTCTGAGGTAAAGAAAATTACAACTACCAACGTAAAGGGCCCCAGTCCCAAACCGGCTTGTTTGTCATTTCAGATGTAAGGAACAGATACTTACTTAAAATCAAATTGATGTCCGGCCAGAGTTCCTGTTCTTTGAGAACTGCTTCTAGCTTCCCACAGATATTAACGTGATCAACATAATCTAACATTACTCGCACTACTTTCCCAGACAGATGCTTCAACCATGACAAGGTTATCACTTCACAGAACTGATAGAAACAAAATGTTTAATAGGATAATATTCAATACTCTTGGTAAACAACTTCCACCTCTGCAGGACAAGAGCAATTAAATAACTTGAGCAGAACACCAGGAAGAAGTGCTCTGAGGATGTCACAGCTTGCATTAACCCTTACTAGTAGAACATGAAAATCTGAGAGATTTTGTAGTAGAGCCAAAAAATAATTTAAGCAGCTGTATATTTGGTAACCAAGTGCTTAAATAGAAGTGCTGCCACTCCCTAAGTGGAATTTTGACTTGTATCCCTGCGTGCTGAACAAGGGAACCCAGCAGCCCAGTGCATGCCATACCCCCTTATCTTCAGGTTAAAGAAGGGTTTATTACATTCAAGTGGACGTCACAAACTGCAAAACAATGATGCTGATGGATGTCTCTAAAAACCTTTTTGGATTGGTCCGGGATTGTTAATTTCTGCTCAGTGTTTATCATGCCAGGTCCAGGGGGTCCTTCCAACAGCTTTCCAGTGTTAGTGTTGGGATACAAGACAACCCAGCCAGCCATCCTGCAAGTCCCTGGTTTCACAGCACGGGCAAGATTGCCCTGGAGAGCCAATTCAGTACTGATAATTAATTAGCATATCATTAGCGATATGTTCACAATTTAAAAATGCTGTTTATGATCATTTGCTGTCATGAACCAAGCCACATGGCAACATATATTTAAAGTCTTGTCTACTCCTATCTTTCTGTGTAAACAGTCTTACAGTTTAAAAACTTCCTTTTCTGACAATGCATTACGTACATTTGCATTTAGTTTAGGCAGGATACTGGTACTAAAACAACATGTGATGCTGATACACTTACCATTGTATCATTGATAACAGTAGAAGTCCATCCATCGGTCACATACTGGGAATGTGAACTGTTTCCCTGAGGGCAATCAAAGCAGCGGTGCACATCATACCCATAGTTCATCAGCATTCTTAGCATGACTTCATCTTTCAGCGCATACTGTAGAGCTGATGGAAAATGTGTTGTATTCACTCTGCAGAAGTAATTGACGTTAGCCCCATGTCGGAGCAGTAGCTTCATTAACTCATAGTTGCCCATTCTCAAGGCGATTTGGAGACAGTTGATGGGATCTTGGTTTGTCAGAGCTCCAGCATTCAACAGCAACTGTGTTGAACGGATATCCCCGTTGGAAACAGCAAAGTACAAGGCTGATTTCCGGTGGTCATCGTAGCCTTTGCGAACTCTCTGATCCAGCATAAAATTGGCATCAAACCCAGATTTGAGGAGAAACTCAAGGCACTGAGGATGTGCTCCTGCTGCTGCTGAGTGAACTGGACTTATCCCACTTTCTTTAATGGCATCAAAATTAGTAACTGGAACTAATTTTTTTAGGGCTCTGAAGTATTAAAAAAGGAAGAATCTCAGAATCTTAAAACATACTGGTTCAGGTATCTCAATCTTTGAATTTCTCTCTGCTGCTAGGCTTCAGATTCATCACGAATGTATAAGATTGTCTTAATCTACCAAATCAGTACCCTGGCATGCTATACCTCTTCACTGACTTTAAATGCTAACAATTCAATTGCTACCCATCAATGAATATTGACTTTACACCTATTACATATAAAATATTATTCTATTGTACTAATACTCCTGAAAAAACCCATCCCTTGCAAAAGGAATAATAATTCCTTCTCAACAGAAGCCTCTTCTGAATGTTGAGAGCACAGTGTTATTGCTTAACCTACAGCAATTAGGGAATTAATAGAATACAACATGTTATAATATTAATACATATAATACATAATTCAGTATATACATTTAAGTTTAAATATAATTAAT
>JAAGNO010023500.1:0-63603 GCA_033439905.1 Ceryle rudis | reverse complement strand
TAAAATATTAACATAGGAATTAAGAATCCTCAGATTCTTAACCACAATGCAACATTTCTAGTACTGAAGACTTGTTTCTCACTCACTGTGATTTTAGCAAAAAATATCTTCCAGTAACTTTCCTGTCTTTAAAACAGGGATAGCTCTTATCCCCTAAATGTATTTGTTTATTTAGTACATTTACCTTCCTGTGATGAGTGGAGATGAGGCACACCCAAAGCGAGGATGTTCCAAGACCCTCAGCATCAGAGTGAACAGTGTTACTATTTGTGACAAGTGAGAAATACTCTAAGAACTGGTATGTTCATCCAAGCTTAATGAAGATTTTATCCTGATGGTCTCTTATATTCAGACATAGAAAACTCATATTTACATGGTCAAAAATAATGCCTTCCACAAAAGTACAGATTTGCTGCCTGCCTTGAGTAAGGCAGAACTAGCAAAATTAATATTTCTGGTATCACCATTACTTGATTATTAAGTATATTAACTCACAGGAAGTGTCCTCTATAAGCAGCTCTGTGGATTGGCAAATGACCTGAGTGCTTTGGTACATTGGCATCAGCCCCATATTCTAGTAAGAGACTCAGAGAATCTGGGTTTCCTCCTCCTGCAGCTTCAAACAATACAGAAGCACAATCCATTGCCTGTGAAAGAACATCTGCACCTGGAAAGGAGCATCAAGGATTTTCACATTAGTCACTGTAAATAGCCATCAGTAATGAATATCTCCAGCCCTTCAGTTACATAGTATTTTTGAATTCTACACCAAATAAAACCACTACGAGCTCAAAACTTCATGTTGAATCCCTGATTTCAGATGTGGTTTTTTAATAACAAGATGATCCAAATTGCTTTGAACACACTTACACAGCACAACTCGCTGCTAGAACGGGGTAAGCAAGGGCTTTGGTTCTTATTCATACAAACAATTCTTTTTTTTTCGGTACACACCATGCATTTCAATTCTTCTACTTTACAAAGGCCAGACAGATATAACTGTAAATATGACAGAACCCAGCATCAAAACAGTTCATACAATCCAGTTCCAGTGCTGCTGAGCTATCACATAAAACTTCCCACCATAAATGTCTTGTCAGGCCTTCCCTAAAGCAACCTGTCTATATGAGTAAACAGCACTGCATTTAAAAACAACTGCAACTACTCACTAAAATATTAATATATTATTTGAATATTATGAAAATGTCATCTGTATCAGGCCTTTAATTAACCATCACAACACTCCTCTTGGTGCAGATAGCATTTAATTTTCTTTAGTAAAAGAAGTTACATCTGCTGCTACTTCTGAAGGTGTATCATAAAATAACCAGTTTTAATCCAACCACAGAACTTTCAGAAGATTAGTAACAATGTGTGTAAGTGGGCTAACTACTTTCGAGGGAATATATATGTGTGTACACATACATGCAGATATATACATACACACCTTATAATATAAAATTTAGATGCTAGCAGTTCTTTAGCTGGACCTTAACTCACATGATTTGAGAGTCAAATTCTTCAAATAAATTAAAATGCTGTCCAAAACCACAAAGTATCTCCTGCAAGGGTCATATTTACTTGCCATTTTGTGAAGGACTCACTGATTACTACTACAGGTCGCTACAGGTAAGCAATCCCTAAAAATACATTTTGGATCTGTTACACTACAAGCTGTATACTCAGTAACATGGTAATGGGTCACTTCCTCAGTTCAGTAACGCAAGGCTTTACTGGATAATGAGCTAAGAACGGTATTTTTTTGTCTCTGCATTTAGGAATAACTTTCTCTACGGGAAAGAGGATTCACTTTGTCCCCCGGGCTTTAAATATGTCAGTACTAGCAAACATGCTTTACAATTTCTACTCACTTGAAGAACATCACCACTGAACCTACATCTTACTAAATCAATCTACTGAGTTGTAAAAGAGAACTACAGAATAGCTGAGGTTAGGAAGGACCTCTGGAGATCACCCAGTCCAATCCTGTGCTCAAGAAGGGTCAGCTATAGCAGGTTGCTCAGGACAGTGTCTAGTCAGGTTTTTACTATCTCCAAGGATGGAGACTCCATAACTTCTCTGAGCGATCTGTTCCAGTGATCAACTGCTCTCACATAAAAAGGTTCCTGTGTTCAGATTTTTTCAGTTGGTGCCCATTGCCTCTTGTCCTGTCATTGGGCACTGCTGAGAAGAATCTGGCCCTGTCTTTTGTACATCATCCCATCAGATACTTAGAACACTGGCAAGATAGACCCTGGTCCCAAGCCTTTTCTTCCTATAACATTCCATGTATTAAAGTCTCACCTTTTTGCAGTAAGAGCTCCATGATTTCTGTATGTCCAGCCTGTGCAGCCAGTGCTAGAGGTGTGAGTCCATATCCACTGCGAGGGTCAGGATCTGCTCCAGAATGAAGGAGAAGCTTCACCAGATCCTTCCTGCCTATTCTGGCTGCCTCATGTAAAGCTGTCCTCTTGTGGACACACTGCAAATTCACTTTTGCACCATAATTTATCAACAAGGAGGCTATCTCATATGAATCATGTTTAATTGCTGTAAGACAATAAGGGAAGTATCAGCCAGAATGTTTTTCAACACAATCCTATCCACTACAGCTTCAGTTATGTGGCAGCCTAGGGACGCTTGAGCTGTTCCTGGCAGTGCTATTTATACACTGAGGAATGTCACACTACATTAAAAGGTTTACTTTATCAACAAGTCTGTTCTTTGCTTCCAGGATAACATTAACTATACATTGACTAAAATTACTTTGAGTAATTTTATGGTAATTTCTTTTTCTCTCTGTAATCCCCAGTTGTGTTTGGTAATGCAACTTTCCTTGCCACTAGATGGAGATCATATACAGGGACTTGGTGCGGTCAGGAGCTGACTTGCTCAGAGAGCTCGATTTAATCTTCCTAAACAGCTACCATAGTACGAAACAGTTGAAAATGCCCGTGTGATGTGCCGCCTTAGCTTAATAAGCCTGATCGGTTAAGTCAGTAAGGATCTTAAAAGTGTAATTTGCACTGGCTCCAGTGGATGGATTGAAAAGGCAACACTGTTCCTTCCATCTTCGATCTTCCGGGCTGTGTGGGGTAGAACAGCGAGTGCACTTCACTCAGGCAGAGCAGGTAGATAAGCTTCATGTGCCACAGCTTCTTGAAATACCACTGACAGCATACTATAACCTGTGATGTCCCATTAGCTGTAACCTGCATGGCTGCTTTATAAATAAATTTATGGGATAAATCCCATACATCCCCTTCTTGGGGGATGGTGCATGAATATAGTGCACTATACATGTTTTCTGAGCAGGCAGCCCTAACTAGAAGCTTTAGTAATTTCACAAGGATGGGATGGGGTCCTACAGATGTTTGGTAGGCTTTTTCCTCTTCCTTTAACAATAGTTTTGAAAAAAACCACGCTCCCAGTATGGAAAAACTTACAGGTTTGTCCAAGAAACTTACAGTGCTCTTTTAGAACTCAGATAATGAGAACATGCCTTTGGTTTGGTTTTTTTGTTTGTCTGGGGTTTTTTTTTTGGCTAGGATTCAGTAAGAAAAATATCATCAAAGAATAATAGCATCATTGCCCAAATTAAGGAAAGCAAATGAAATTAACATAGAACATTTTTGAAAAATATCTTGGCAAAATATGGTTCTTTACAAATCCAGAATTGCAGTCCTTGTTCATGATGAAATTAAAATGGCATTCACAGTAAGAGTGATACTAGCATATGGGACCTTCTTCAATTGGAAAAATTCAAAGGGAAGTGAACTGAAAATTGAGGCCTGGCTAGCTTCCTCACTTGTCATACTTGGATTAATTCCAGCAATGTCTGAATAGGCACATTCACTGGTTTATGTTCTATGTTATGAAGATACATCAGGCTGGTTTGCTGTTAATTTCTGAAAATTAAAACCAATTACCATGGTTTTTTGAGAAAGATAAGCTGCTGCAACAAAAGAGATACCAAGCAGAGGAAGACTTATGGAGAAAGCTATTTTATTCTTTGAGGAAAAAAATATATGTTCAGTCTGAACCTCAAACTCTTTGCAACTGAGAGATGGAAAATGGTAGGGATCTGGAGCTTCCCTGCACTAAGGGAAGAATTTTACTTTCCTCTTATTCTGTTTCCCATACCTCAGTAGACTAATAAGGATTATACTTTAAGTAATAAATAATCCTAAGAACTTTGTGGTGACAGTCCCTCACTTGGATGTGTCAGCCCATTTAAAGCCTTGATAGAGTCTAAGAAAAACATACAGGGACAGACACATTCAATACTAAGACGAATATTTTTTGTTCCTTATAGTAAAGTATTAGATATTGACTTGAAGTCAAATATGTTAAATTGAAACCTAAAATGTGTAACTATAATCTCACCCTATTTCCTCACCTCTCCACCCCTAAATAAGGTACTCACCTATAATTAAAGGAGAATCTCCCTCTTCATTCTTAACATTGGGATTGCAGCCATTCAGCAGGAGAATGAGGACATTGTCCACAAAGCATTTTCTTACTGCCACCAAGAGAGGTGTTTCCCCTTTTAGAGTGGTCTGTTCCCGCATAATGACGCAGGAGGCTGAAATACAGAAGGCCAGAACACACTTGAAGCTTCATCAAACCCAACTTTGTCAAATTTTTTTGTGGAAACTCTGAAGGACTCTGTACCTTTCAAAGTTATTTCAAGGACATTCTTATTTAGCTGTGCTGCAGCTTCATGCAGAGGAAGCCAGCCTTGCTGATCTGCTTCTTCAAAAGCAGAACTGTGACTCACCAACTTCATCAGAGCCTCTTCTTGGCCTGTGATATTTTAAAGACAGGCACATACCCCATTACTCATCATAGAACAAAACTCAGGCAACTAATATATTGAGTGTATTTTTTCCCATCAGTGTATGTAGAATAAACAATCTGCTTTGTCAAAGCAATTTTTTCTCAGAGGATAGTTTACTTGAATGGAATAGTCAATGATTGACACTGACTCACAAATCACTTTGAAAATACATTGAAAATAAACCTTATTTATAATAGTAATAATACTAAAATATTTCAAATATAATCCTCTCAGGAGCAATACTGCATGAAAGTTTAATGTATAAACAGGTGTCCTAGTGAAACTATAGGAAAAATATTTAGGTTGGCAAAAGTAAAAAGAAGCTGATTTAACGGGTATGAAACCTATCTCATTATTCCTGCTTTCACTAAAAATCTTTAATCAACACAAGTCATTATGTTTTCAATTCTGTGTCTCATCAAGAAACAGTAAAACATTCTTGGCTGGAAAGCCTTTTTAAATAGAAGCCTGGTTTCTGCTCTTTTTATCACATCATTCCTGGGAGAAGGCAGTCTGCCCTTCTCTTAGTTACAGCTATGGGGTGAGGAGACAGACTGCTCTGTCTCTGCTGCTAAGTTCTCCTACATATGCAAGAATTACATATTCATAAAGCCAGACAGCAAGTGTAACTGGAGTTCAGATACATTCTCCATTACGTATGGAACATATATAGCATTTGCTTTTCCAGAAAAGACTTGGTTTCCCGATTCCTATTTTACTAAATATCTCTATCACTACTCTGATGTAAGGACTGGACTGAAGATTTCCCACTACCAGACAAGTGTCCAAACAACTGTGCTACTTATGCTCCCTGTTTAGTTATATCTGACTTAGCACAGGAAGAGATTATACCACAAAAAGTAGAAGTTTCAGAGGACCAGACTAAGAGCATCCCATACTGAAATACAGTAAAGTTTGGCAGTTAAGGAACAATTCTGGAACACTCTTCAGGTAGAGAAAGGATTTTAATCTGGGTATCATGAAATGGCAAATGCTTTTATGAAGCCTTAATTAACTAGAGGCCTTGCCACCCTTTTGCTTATTTTACAAAAAAGGCCTGTCATTTCCCCCTAGTTTCAAGAGTTGAAACACTGGAATCTCTGAGAGCAGTGACAGATGAACTCATCCCATTAAAATGTTCCTGTCTAATAAGTTAGCTTTTGGGTATCCCGTTTTCAGTTGCCTTACTCCTCCCAAGACTATATAAAGAAAAACTGCACTTAAATTGGGTGATCAAACAACTAAAATGTAGGCATTGTTCAACAGTGCAATACCCAAGTGATTCCTAGAGATATAGGCTTAGTGTGGTGTATTTGTACTTAACTGTCCGAATTGCTGCAATTATCATGTCATGTTCTTTACTTGCAATATACTGGAAACTGCGTAAACAGAACAAAAATAAAGTCAGAAGTGAAAATTAATGTGAAGTCCAAGATACAAATTATACCTTAATTTAAATACTCAAGTTTTGTCAAAGTTAACACATTGAAACACTTTTTTGTTGGTCTTGCCCTACCACTATAAATATTGTATTTTTCACATAAAGGCCATCAATTAAATACTAAAATGAGGAAAAGCTACCATGTCAATCTATTTTTACATCACATACTTATCTTCTTCATAAAGTCTTGTACTCATTCAGATATTGATGTAAAACATTATCTGAAAGTTTCATATATTCCATATGTTCAAGAAAATGGATATATTTTTTTAGGGAGAACTTGGAAGATGTGATCTACCAGTGGTTTTCAGTACCCCTGAGACAAGGTCAGAGCAATACAACATACAGAGTCACAAAGGAAAATAAGGTTACTATATGCTTATAATAGCACCAAGAAAATATCCACACCAGAAGTAATAACTTCTTACCTTTCAATCTCTGTTGCACTGACACTTGTTTCAATTTTATGCCTATCTTGTAAGCTTTCCTGAATGGCTCGCTGGGTAGGGATTTCATCAGCAGAATCACCATCGAACACGTATGCAGAATTATACATGGCAAATCAGCATCACCTGGATCACTTTTTGTAGGGAAACACTGCTTTCTAACTGGAAGCAGATGGTAAATCTTCAGGTTAAAACTGGGGTAATAGAAACAGCAATGGCTGGTTAAGTATCAAGAGAAATGAAACATAGTTTAAAAGGAATGAATCAGAGTTTCTCCATCTCAAGCTCCAGACTCCTCCTAATTATTTACTGTAATAAATAAGCCTTTAAGAATAAAGGTATTCTATTCCAGTAGCATGTGCTAGCTTTTACCTCTGTTCCACAGACTGAACATACAGAATAGCTACTTGTTCTGTCATTCCTTATTAGAAAGTAATAAAAATAAGTAAAACTTGTTTTTTTCAGATAAATAGTCATTCCTTCTTAAGTTTTTTAGACACCCAAATATCATCACAATTGTGCACTAATGTTTCCTTAGTAGAAAAAAGATGTGCAATAAGACTCAAGATATGTTTTTCAGTTTGTTCATGAAGGGCAAGTGAAGGACATGGAATTTTTTAATAATAGCTTTTGTCCAAACTGTTCCAAGAAAGATACCATTAGTTCCATATCTTGTAGTACGGAAAGTATTGCAGATTTGTGCTCTTACATGCATCAGCCTCCAAATGAAATATCAAACTCCATGCTTGAGAAAAGACCAACTTTACTGCCTTATATACATAATCTACAATTAGAACAGATACACTTACAATACTGCATTCTTCATCAGTGCATGCCATTTCTAACACTTCTAAGTGATATATATATAATACTGCAATAATATGTATCCAAACACAGGCAGAAATAAAACACACTGGTGTAACCACAATGGAAATGTTAAAAATCAAATCAAATCACTTAAAAATAGCAGTAGTTTAAAAAAAAAAGTTTTCCAAACTGCAAGGATTCATTTAAAAATATATTTAGCCTTTTAAGATTGTAACACAAACAATAGAGCACAGAAATAGATCCCATTGGTTCTGTTAAGTCTAAATGTTAAAATTTAAGAAGAAATCATAAAAATTTATTAAGATCAGTCATTAAGTAGTATAATGTGTGTAGGTGTACACTGTTCAATGCATAAGCAGTCACACTGTTCATTTGTATATTCAGATACACACTATTACAGATTAAAATCACAGATGTCCAAACCTCTCATTGTTTTACCTTATCAAAACTTCGACTTCTGCCTTTTGGGAGAGTTGGCCTGAAAAACAAAACAAAGCACAAACGCAAAACAAAACAAAACCAAAACACCAGGGTAAGGTAAAATATAATTAATAAGTAAAACTGAAAACAAATAAATAAATCAGTGAAATTGATGAGCACAGCAAAATGAAGAAGTTGTCAACATGCCACTTAAAAAGTCTGGAGTAATTCTAGAAGTATCTTAAATTTGAGCAGCAGTAATTCATAGCAATCCTGCATCATTCAGTTTGTTACCTGATCCATCTAATGCGTGACTGCAAGATCTTGGTCTGTAATTGCATGTGTATCAAAAAGGAGAAATATATTAACAAAATATACAGACAATAACTAATAGTATTTGATTATGCATATGGCACAATGACCATATAAGCATTTAAAATCCAGACTATTTCTTTTCTGTAAAAAGACTACTAATTTTCCTATGTATTGAAAAAAAAACCCACATTGTTTTTACTCACCTTCTGAAAGAGGGAAGACCTTACACTTTGAAGAGGTGATTATTAAGTTGAAAGTGATATCCTCAGGATTGAAAATGATACCAGTAGAGCCTATGCCCATTAATAGCTCACTATAAATATCGGATCATAAGATACTCTGGGACTTTCTCCATGTTTCAAAAAGGTTAGTTATGTTTAATAATCCCATCTGACAAATGAAGTCAGCAAAAGAAGAAATTAAATTAAAAATCCAATTTATTTGTAAAAATACTCTTGTTAAACAGTTTTGGAATAAGAATTTGAGAACTATAAGTAGTAACTGTTACATTATGGAAAGAAAATTCTTCAGGGCTTTCTTGAGGGAGTAAACTGAAGATACTGTTAGGAGCTTACTTAAGAGACAGCATAAAACCAAAAACTAAACCAAATAAAAGCAAACATAAACAAGCAAATAAAATCAAGCAACAACTAAATGAAAAATTACTATGTGCTTCTGACTGTTTAATCACAACTCCCATATTAATACAAGTAGAAAAGCAAACAGAAGATAAACATACAGAGTCTTTAAAGGGAAAAGCACAGTTTCACAAAGACATACCTATGCTGAAAACTTACACTGGTGTAACACACATCAATCAAGCAGTGAAATGAAGGCCATAGATGCGTAGTTATAATAGTGACAGTAGGATGGAGTGAGGCTTTCATGCGCTAAACTTACTCCTACTGTATTTTACAGAGGGATCCTTACAAAGCAATGATCACAGCTGTGTCTGAAAGCAAGGTGGAAATAGTCTTTTGCTAGAGAAGAATTAGGAAGAATGCTGGAGAAGTTTTACATATTTATTTATTTTTAAGGAAAAAAAAAAATTGCAGAGTCAGTGAAGGAATTGAAACTGGACTGCCTCTCTGGCGCAACAGGTGAACAGGTAACACTTTATGGCAGGTGGTCATAAGGGACATTTTATCATTTATTCTTCACAGAAACTATTTGGAGAAAAACCCTTACAAGAAGTACCTACTGTAGATAGTTAAATGAATTCTCCTATTGCAGTCTTCGCTGTTGCTATGACAGAACACAGGCTATGCATAAATCCAGACTGAAATCCCAAAACTACTATTAGTAGTTAAGTACTAGCTTTCCACTTGCGTGACTCAGGACACTTAAGTTTAATGCTTTGAGTTCATTAACTGTAATGTTTCTCTCAGAGAGTGCAGACTATTTAAATTTTCCATTAATAAGTATTTTGTGATTTACAAGTAATGCATCAAATTGATGTTTACATATTATTATAATAATACGTAACATAATATTACCAAAGGCTAAAATCCTACCTGTATCATGTATAGATTGTAAAGATGTTAATAATAACACATACTAATTTAAGACAAAATATTGAAAATCAGAAAATACTTGCATGCCCTCCTTTACTATAAAAAAAGTCCGTATGTTCTTCTTACACAGTATGTTCCATTTCCTCCATAACTGAAAAAAGAACAGGATCTTGTGAAATCTGTATCTGAACTGTCCAAAGTTAGTCATCCAGCTGGCAGAGCAACGCAACACCTCTCTTGATCCAGTGTTGAACTGGTTTATCCGTGTTAAGTGTCAAAGCAATGACGAAGTTAGTGGAATGTCCAGTAGTAGATAAGACACCTTTACGCTCACTTGTCTTGTAGAGTGGGCAAACATATGCATTACATCTCTTTATGTCTGATTTTGCAGCTTAAAAAAAAACCCCGAAGAATATATTACATTCAGCAGATCTATTGATAGAAACATTATCTACATAGAAATACTAAGCATTTAGAGTAAAGCTAAGTTAAAACGCAATCTTATTTTGTGAGTAAAATAAAATTATCTATTTGTGAGGTGGTTTTTTTTCTATTTGTGTTTTGTTTTGTGTTTAAAACCAACTAATTTAACTCAGGACTCACTGTCTTTCTGTAATTATACCAGTTTTGTAACCCAAGACACATCACAATCTGAATAGTTACATAGTTAAAGCATAGTTTATACACTAGTTTTTAACAGCTCGACAAGAATTCTGGTCCAGCATCCACGTCACCTGAGATCCAAGGACACAGCTCTGCAGGAACTCTCTGTATGCCTAGATTGCCTACATGCTACTTGTGCAAAGTTTAAAACCATGCGTGTCTGAACAGATTAATCCAAACTTGAGAGAAGGCACACCCAGAAAAAGTGTAAACATTGTAAAGTTGCCTATTAGCAAATAACATCTGAATCGCAACAAGTTGCAGTACAGAGTCCTCTTTAAGGGAATAATTAAAACCTGGGATTTACTGCTCCTGATCAAAGAGAACAGAAGTTATGGAAAAATTTCTTACTAGTATGACAGACAACTAGCATAGCAGCTAAAAATACCCTGAGCAAACTTTGCTAAAACACCACATCTCTGTAAGTCAATTAAAAGTTCTCCTCAACTTCAGGTTGAGCCAGGAATTCAATTTCCTATCCAAATTAACTTTTGGTTGAAAAACTGATCATTTGACCAGTCTTTTCATCTAGTGCGTAATTATAAATATCTGTCAGGGAGGGACAGGCCTATTGTTCAGATAAAATGAGACTGAGTCAAGCTAGCAGGCCCAATTTTTAATGTAAAAAAACTTATGTCAGCTACACATGAATTCTGTGCATATTTGGATACTTAGGTGAGGGGAAGAGCATTGATCTTCTGTAAAAAGAGGAATTCACGGTTACAGCTTTTGTTAAATAGCTCACACTTCAGAGAAGTGATACTCACTGGGCTTTATCCAAATGATTGGCATCGTATCAAAGAGCAATTTAGGATACTGCTCAGCTAACATGCCCCTGTTGAGAGAAAGCAACAAAGTCATTATGTGCAGCTTGGTGTAAATCAAACAGGGGTTTTGTGTTTATTTTTTGGGTTGTTTCTTGCTAGGGTTTGTTTTTTTTTTTAATTATTCCTCATTTTCCATGCATGAAAGAGTATTTAATTTGGAATATTATTTTGATAATATGAAACATATAATTTAAAATATTTAAACAAATCTTGTTTGAGCACCTAAGAAAGCTTTCCAAAACCACAGTAAAACACTCTGTTACTGACTTGGTCCTGTCCCAGCGAGCTCCGTCTAAAAATAATCCATGGACATAAACACCATCTTCTGGTGCAGTATCAGCAGTATCTTGCAGAATAACCTACAAGAAGTAAAGGGTTCCATGTTATCAAACTTCCACAGTTTTTTGCTTTCTGAGGTATTTATTATGCCAATAGCCCATTTTTTTTAAGATACCCCAAAAAGAGAGTAATACAGTAACACCTTCCTTTTATACAAAACTACAAAACCAGCAGATTTCTGTGGGTTTGTTAATTACTTGATTGTAGAGTATAATTCAGTCTTTAATCACACAGACAAATATGTACTCTATAGGCTGTTTGCTTGAGAGGGGGTCCAGGTCCAGTGATGGAACTACTCCTAATACACATTTTTAATAATGTTATTTAACATGACTACCTTATCAAAGGATTAAATGTATGTCTTCAAATTGCAGTGAGTTAGCTGCAAAATGAACCTTCTAGTCGGGATTTATTCACTACATTTATTCTCACTGCAACATCAAGACTCAGATTAATAAAATATACATTTATAATTGATCTCTACCTGAAATTCATACCCCAGAAGGTCAATAGGGATCCTGTGCTTTCTAGCATAGTTTTGCATAGCTCCAGTTAAGAAAGCTTGAGTAAAATAGAATCCTGACAGCCAAAACACGGTGGGCTTTCCTAATTCATACCAATCCTGTAAAGAGGAAAATGACATAGTCAGAAAGAGACAAATCTCATACTGTTTGACAATTTTCTACATAACTGTACTCAGAAAATTCAAGCAACGTCTATCACTCGTTTCCCAATACTCCTTTAATGTCAATGACAATTATACGAAGAAGTAGATAAAATAATTGCTGGTACTTCCTCTTGTACATTACCTGTAAAAATTTCAGCCTTTCCAGAAAATCTAGAATATAGCTCCCTAATGGTTTTAGACTTGGGTATGAACGTTTTGCCCAATTCTCAGGAACTTTTCCAATAAGTAGACTGCTAGACAGAGCCTCCAGTTCAGCATCCATAACAACCAGTCCTTTAATGGCTTTCTTCAGGTTAATTAGTGTGCTACGAATAGTTTGGATTAAGCTAGAATTTAAAATACAAGACAAAATATTCACATGTTTCACACAATTTGTAAAACACAGCTTCCTCACTGGAAAAAAAAACCAAACAGCAAAACAACAAAACCAAACCTGGATTATATGGAACTATCTATAGAACTTGCATAGCTGCTATATAACTGTAATAAGCCATTAGACACATCTGTAAAATCATGTATTTGTGCACTTGTACCGATTTAAGACTAGGAATAGTTGAATAAATTATTTTGTCATTGTATTGTTTGGTAAGACAATAAATTTGGAACTCCAAATGTATGCATCATATACCAGATGAAAGAAAAAGGTTTAGATTAGAAAAGAAGAGGTGAGTAGGATCTGCAACAAAGGAAAACTTGGAGACTGAAGGCCAGAAAGCATTACTGAAAATCTGGGAGAAAATGAAGCAGGAGATGAAGAGAAAAAAAGGAAAGGAGAACAGAGAAGAATCAGGAAGAAAGAATGGAGGAGCAGGCATAGATATGAAAGAAAATTAGGAAACAAAGTCAAAAATTCATTTTACCGCTAGATCATTTTTCCTGACATGCATCCCACATTCTGACTTTCCACAAGAAGTAATGCTGCTTGGACTGCAGATATCACTGCAGACAATTAGAAGAGAACCAACTAAATAAAACATTTTCCACAACATAGGATTTACAGTGTATGGTTTGTAGGAAAACTTTTTCTGTCAATAGAATGTTTTCAGTAACATTTAATAAAACACTCTTACTTGTTAAATCTTTCCATTTCTTGCACCAACACAGTGTTCATACTTTCTTCATATCTCACAGGATATTTACTTAGGCAACCTTCAATGTCAAAATCATTTGGAAGCTGTAAATGTCAACATATTTGGAAATCATTCAATATATAATAATGAATGGGTTTTATATTGAAAGTATACAGATGTGAAAAACTGCAGAGCAATAGATACAATTAAACTTTCTGATGAGTTATGTTATCAACACAGTATTTAGTAGCTTAACCCAAATAAAAATTAAGATTTTTTAAAGTGATGTTTATCTTTTAAAAACTGTTCTTCAGAGTTGTTTGCTCTGTTATCTCTCTCTGTGCTTCCTATCTCCTACCTATGTAATAAAACTTCTTTCAACCAAAATATAGCTGTGGTCTGTTATAGCTGGACAAGCTCTTTACTTTCATATTGCACTAAATCCCTCCCAGGAGGTTTTCCTCCAACACAAAATCAATTTCACACTGCAGATTCTAGTTGCAGAATTTCTGCTTTGTAAAAAGATAAACTGGAGTCATTGCTATAACACAGTACCTTGCTGAGAATATCATCTGCAATTTCATAAAGAGTGCTGTCAGCACCTCCAGAAGTTCCCTGAGTGCCTCCTCCTTGTGTTAAAAGCAGAGATTCAAAGAGGATCTTAGTTTGCTGAAGATCTTTTGAAATATCCACATTTTCATGCAAACCAAATACCTCTGGTTGCTGACTAAAGGGAAGACTCTAAGACAAAATAAACAATAAACATCTGCATGAGATAAAGCAGCATGCTAGGAGTTAGATCCAAGTCTTCTTTAAGAATCTGAGTGAAAAACTACCACTGGCTTCAACTGAAGGTGGATAAGGACCTTAGTGGCAGGTATTTGCTGACAGTATTATTTGTGACTGAGCCACCACTTCACTTCAAGAGCCATTTCCAAGGACTTCTTTTTTATCTATGCTAGTTCCTCCTGTCCACTTATTGATACCTCCCTCTCCCTTGCAGAATCATTCTACATCATGGCAAGGATCATATAAGGATGTTAGGCAAGAAGCCAAGAACACAATTTAATGTGCTTCAAAACTACCTTGTCAATGAAGAAAAGCCTTAGAATCATAGAATTGTCAGGGTTGGAAAGGACCTTAAAGATCATCTGGTTCCAACCCCCTGCCATGGGCAGGGACACCTCCCACTAGAGCAGGTTGCTCAGTGCCCCATCCAGCTTGGCCTTCAAAACTTCCAGGGATGGGGCTTCCACCACCTCTCTGGGCAACCTTTTCCAGTGTCTCACCACCCCCATGGTGAAGAAATTCTTCCTAATGTCTAATCTGAATTGATCAATCTCTAGTTTTAATCCATTCCCTCTAGTCCTATCACTGCCTGAAAGCCTAAAAAGCCCCTCCCCAGCTTTCTTGTAACCCCCTTAAGATACTGGAAGACCACAATAAGGTCTCCTTTGAAGATTGCTTTTTAGTGCATCATCATTATAACAGTTAAAAATCTTGCAGCTACTTTTTACCTTAATAAACTCAATATAGTCCTCATATGTGCCTTTTGGTGGAGCATAATAGTTGCCACTGGGAGAAAAAGTGTAATGAGGATTTTCTATTATATCTAGATTATAAAAGTCATCCAGTATTGTCAGCAACAAACGTCTGTCCCAGTCATCTGTCACTCGACCTCCATAGTTGCACTCTCCAGTTAGGTAAGATATAGCTTCAAAAGGAACGTGGCTATATTCATTTATGAATATCTGAAAAAGAAGACATGAGTAATTCTACAGACTTGAAATATCTGCAGAACAACAGTGTGACCTACAGACTAAAGGGTTGGAAGCTAATAGTGCACAGAAAACTTCAGTTTATGGAATTTTCTCCCTAAGTGGTGGAAATTCAAATTCTGAAATCTTTTTTCAAGTAAAATTACTGAGAGAGGAGTTAGTAGTTAAAAAAAGAGGTAGCAGTAAAAGCCTCTTATGAATATCCAAATTGGTAAGTCATCCAAGTAATTCTTGAACTATTTAAAAGTGAATACTTTCTCCAGTCTAAACTTTCTAAAGAAATGCGCATTTCACAGAAGTTTTCTTAGAGTCTTCAGAACCCTGTAATCTCTTTCATGAAGTTCTTGACAACTTTTCCTACTGTTCAGTCTCAAGTTCTGTAACGCAGTTTTAGCTCCCCTGACTTTTCTACACAGGGCCTGCAGAAGACTCCAGGTAAAGTAGCGGTCAGCACTCCATTTTAGGGGAAGGAGAATAGTCTGAGGCTCTGCTTAACTAACAGTGTATATATAAAAAAATAAATTTCTCCTCCTAACCACAAAACCCACCATAAATGAGTGACTGTCACTGCCAAGGTGTTACTTAAAGGACAGTGAGCTCTTTCTTATATGTGAGAATTTCAACTATTATTATACTCATAAATACTCGCTATATTCCATACATCTGTATGAATCTAAATGTCATGAAGAACAAATTTTAATTTTATTTCATTTGTAATTTTGAAAATATTTATAATATGATTGTCATACCTTGCCTTTGTAGCCGAACTGAAAAAATGAAAAGCTAGGAATATTTGATATAACCTAATTGTATTGCTCCTTTTGACTATCAGCTCATTCCTGTGCTATGCAGTATCAGAGTTAAAGGCAGCAATAGATGATTTTACCTGCAGCTGTCTGACACTGATTCGCAAGTCTGATTCATTAAATCCATAGGGAATATTCCAACCAAGAGGCCCAAATTTTCTTCTCTCCTGAACAAGAGCATGAAAAAAACAAACTCCAAAGAGCAGTTTCTCCCATACCTTTGAAACAAACAAGCAAACAGAAGTATTATTAACTAGCCTACATGCTCCTGCTAGTCACAACTTACACAGAGAACACACCATTTTTGATTACCACTCTTAATCAAGGATACAAATACAAGCAACTATTAAGCACGCTGTGGTTATTTGACTTGGGAACAAATACGCACATAGCTGACATTTACAGAAGCACATTTACTTAGTTCCTCAAGTACCGTTGCACAAGATTTTTCTCCTCTTCTGTGTAAAGGGCAGATAATTCATAAGAATTCAAATAGCACCAGATATTTATTTTTAAGGCCCCTCAGGCAAATATAAAATACAGAGGTATTGTTTAATATAAGTCCTTAGATGCACCCACTTTTACCTATGTATATTGGTTACCCTACTCATAGCTCTGAGTAATCCCACTGGTTTTTCACTTCCTTCACAGGTAATGGTTAGCTAAGTGGTTCAGCACTTATCAGTAAGGGCACTGCAGTACTGGTCCCTGGTAGCAAGAAATTATCTTCTCAGTGCTTACCACCTTGATAATGATAGGTATGCCCTACTAATGAATGGTCAGTTTATGTACATTGTGCAACACATGTGCAATACATAAATACGTATGCGTGCCACGTGAAACTACCTAGCAGAGTAGTTCTCAACTATCTTTATTATGTAAAATCTGAACTCACAACCATACTAAAAATTTTATTTTACAGTATTCACTAGGCAGAAATTAGTATGTATATGTGTATATATATATAAACAAACAACAAAAAAACCACAAGCACAAAGCAAACAAGAAACCAACCAACCAAGAATAAAACTGTCAAGACATAGACACATTACCAGCTCCTTTCCAGGGCATCCAGAGAAGAATTCAGGATCAGAAATAGGATCAGAAAGAAATGACTGCAGTAGGTTTAACCTGAGACCAGTAGGAGGTTCATTTGTCATCTTTACTCCATTCTGCAGAATGGTTACTGGAAACTAAAAAAAAAAAAAAAACCAAACCAAAACCAAACAAACCTGCTTTCAGGAAGCGTGGAATAGATGCTATATTGCTGTAACAATATATTAGTACTCCGTTACATAAACAATTATCTGTAAGAAATTACATTTTAAATATCAACAGCTTTAAAAAAATAATCTCAAAGTCATCAAGAAAGTAAGACCTTTCTGTAAAAAACAAACCTATATTTTCAAATGTTTTCTTGGTATTCAACACTTCAGAAATAAAACACAAAACTGAATTTTTTACTTTATGCAAAACAAAACTTCACTGACAGTTTAAAAACTTCTTAATCATATATAGGCAAAATGCAGCTCCATTCACTAGTACACAAAATATCACACATCACAATACTAAAATATTACAAAGGAAGCTTGGTATTACCATGCTGGGGTTTTTTGTTTTGCTTTTATTTATTTGCATTGTTTTAATGTTGTTTAATGTTTTTTAATGTTCTTTCTTAATGAAATTGTATCTTCAACCAACTCACTGTATTTTAGAGAAGTTCATATTATCAGATCATTCAGTGATATGAATATTTCCTAAGAGCATCATAATTTTTTTCTTTCCCCAAATACGGAATATTTGGCAATGCATATACCTTTGGTGAAGGGTAACTAGTAAGCCAAAGTCTGAAGTCTGGATGACATTTTTCACTGTTAAACTCCTCACATATTTTCTCCAACATTGGCATCCAGGAGACAGCTAAATGACAATTTTGTAAACAAACCCAGGTTCCTTCTTCCATTCCTTTCTGAATCATTTTTGTAGCTATAGGTCCTTGTCCTTGTCCTAATGAGATGGACTGAAACTTATTTCCAACAATCTCTCTATCATTTGCAAGTTTTAGGAGGCCTTGAACAGAAAGCATAAGATTTTAGTTCTCCATTAAAAAGAAGTTATGTCAGAAAAAAAAATATTTTACAATGTTTATTACTATCTTGTTAAAATGTACGTAAGATGTTATAACTTTGATGTAGAGTGTAAAAATTATTCAGTTTAAAATATAGTTTCCATTTTTAGGAAGCACAGAATTTTACCACAGTGACACGATGCATATCTACTTGAACAAAGTACAAAAAAATCCTCATTGTGTTTTGATGGGAAATTTCAGAATCACAATCTGAAAAAAATATACTATGCTTTTGTTTTCTCTTTCTTTCTCTTTATGCTTACTTGTCTTTCTCTTTATACTTACTAGACATAGGATCTGCTCCTGGAGATAGCACAAATATTAAAGGGATTGTAGAATTTGAATCTAAGTAACTTTTTGTTAGATCAAAAGGCGGTGGCTGTACAAATTTCTTCCCCAGTTTATCAGTTACAAATGTTGTTACAGCTGGACCAATCTGTTAAAAAGGCAAATACGAACCATTAACACAAATTAAACATAACTGCATATATGACAGCATCTTATACATACCACATATTAGTTAAATTCCTGATCTACAGACACCTCTCTGCTTTGCACAGATTTGAGATTAGTCCTGCAGAATGCTTCAGAAGCAAAAGGTAACACTTCTTGTTGACACCTTCCCCCCTTTCTTTTTTACTTCCCCTTACAAGACAAATAGTAATGCTTTTAGAAAATAAAAAAATAACATCTCATGCAAACAATATTACATTACACTAAGGCTTTAATTCAGGCTTTAAATGATGTGGAGGACCAGCACATTCTCTCTTAGTAAATATTAAAGTAATTATTTTTAATTAATTCTAAAGGACCAATTACAATATGTACTGAAATCCTATCGGTGACAAAATACATACAGTACAATTTGTTAAGTGTACCAACGGCAGGATGTGTTACAAGTTGACCTTGGCTTTTCAAAAAAACACATTTGATAACTCTGCCTTGGAACCCTTTGTATGAAAGCAAATGGTATTGGATAGTCTGCATTTGTTCAGGCTAATATATCCTGCTCTTGAGTATCTTGGGTGTACCAGCAGTAGACTAAACATGAACAAACACTTGGAAAAAAGCTAGAATGACAACAATACTCTGAAAGATGCATTAAATCACATCAGAAAAAAAAGTCTTAGCTGATGCTTGTGGTGTTTGTGTTGTTGAATTGAAAAATAAGAATTTTTTTTTTCTTAATAAAAATATGATGAAGAACAGATTAGTTATTTGAACAACTAGTGCAAACTATGCTACAAGACACAGAACAGTCTCCAAACACTTGGCAACAGATAATTTTACCTTGTCTGGTCTTAAGCATCGAAGAATTATCAGCTTCTGTATTTCATTTAATGTATTATTCAATTCTTCTGGTAATGGAAAGCTTTGTGGCTCTTTGCTGTCATACATTTTTTGCCATTTGCCTATATTTTCAGAGATGTGACTCCTAGAGAAAAAAAGCAGTTAAATTACTCTAAATACCTAGAGTCTGATTTTTGATGTTTATCAAAAGCCAGTTATATTGTATTATCATACAAACCATTCCACATCTACATCAGAAATAATCCTACAGTTGAGCTTCTCCATGCTGGAGGGTGAAAAACATTTTCCCACCATGCTGTTGCAGACATAAAAGACTCCATCTGAAAGGTTCCAATTTGAAAACAGGGTCTGCCTATTCCTCCAGGCAGCACTCCTTGAATCTTCATAGGTGTGAGAGAATCATTTGACTTAAATAAATGAAGCAAGCCTAATGATGAACAAAGGGTCTAGTTTTGCCATGATAGCATTCTGGCACTGGTTTGGACAACGTATAGTAAACATTTCTTTCATTGTGTTACAAATGCTTTTGTCAAACACAATTAAGGCTAATTCAGCCCAACATTTTACTGTACCTCAGTCCTTCAAAAGCTGGGATTTCACTTGCACGACATAATTCATCCCAGCTCTTATCCGGTAGCCAAGATGGATCTGGATTCTTGTACTTATTCTCGAGACCCACACCCCCAGTTAGTAAGAACATAAACTCTTGATGTTCTATTTCATTTTTAGCCCTATATTAAACAAAGAGATGGATAATATTCAGTTATTGAGACACAACTTTACATAATACAAAGAGTTGTTTAAAATCAATTATACTTTTAGCAATACTTACTGCAGTAACAGCTGAGATCAGATCTCATGGTTCTACAGAGTTAAACTGAATGGCAGAAATGGCTGATTAAGACTACAGTAAGAGTTTCAAAAGGCAAAAGGTATATCTCTACTTATTGATTTTAAAAAGTGCAATTATTCGACTTTTAGAAGCTTTATGGAAAAATATTGGTTTCTGGGAATACAGAAGCCTTATTAATTGGCCCAGTAAGAATGGTCCATATACAGATGTGTACACATTGTAACTAAGGAAGTATGCACATTATGGTTACAATCATGCAATTTTGAACTTATCTTTCCTTTTACAATGTATTGACACAAAATTACAAAAAAAAAAAAAGCCAGGAAGAGAAACTAAAAAGGCAATGGAAGTGAGAAGACTGAAGCTGAGATCTCACAATGTCTGCAAAAGGATAAAAGGGAAAGAAAAGACAAAAGCCTAAAAGTTGCTGAGGTGACACATGACTGTCTTAGATTTCTTTCTAAAAAATTTTCTTAAATACCAGCTAATACCCTTGATATAAGATGACATGTAGCAATACCCAGGTCCTTTAAAGGGAGTCTAAAATGTATCATTAACAAAACCATTGCATAGAAAAATTCTTTCCATAAAATGTCCAAGGGCTATATAGATAGTAGTGATATAAGCACTCATACACTCTTTCACAGTATTAGAAAACTCCAAACATTCATGATCTCAGTCCAAAGTCTATATTATCAATATGCACAAGAAACATGTTATTTCACCAATAACTTTTTCTATTATAAGAAAATCATTAGTTTCTGTTATTAAGAGACTTCACAAAAATGAGCTTACATGAGAAGATTACAACATAGCAAAAAGGAGAAGAGCAGCTTGTCCTTTTCAAACAGTGAACGGCACACATTGCAATACAAATTGTATGTGAAGTGGTCATTTAGATATCGAAGTCGCTTCTCAAAAATTTTGGATTTGTTACTAAAAAGAAAAGAAGTGAGAAACTGAGACTTCAAATTGAACCCTAAGAAATCAGTTAAGAAATTTACATTTATTCAGTGCTATGGAGGAATTATATTAAACCCCCATGCTCCACAAGGGACTTAGATGCCCATTTCCCCAAAATTCACTCTTTCTATAATCACATTCTTAAAAACACTTAAATAAAGTACATGCTTTCAGTTCACGATCTGCACAAACTTTAGTTAAAAAGAGCATTTACTTCATTAACAAATCATATTTTATTTCATAAGCCTGCATTTAAGGAAGGATTACAGATAAATGGTTTCAAAATGGAGAGAACTGTTCATTGCAAGAGAATGAAAAAATAAATTATTTTACAAGAGAAACACTATATTTACCTATCATGAATAGAGTTGATGAAGAGGTTAACAAACCAACTAAGGGAGTACTGGTACATGGGATCAATGTTTGCCAAGTCTGCAATACTAAAGAACAGCACTGAAGAATGCTTTGCAACAGGTCGATAACCTTCTCGAGATTCAGCTATTTTACATTCCGTTTTCTCTGCAATCTAAATATCAATAGTGGTGAATAAAGAAAAGCTTTCAATATTCTTCGCACAACAACAGGACTGTTTAATAGCATTATTAAAATAGTTCTATACAACACTTTCTAGCACCAAATTAAGACAACATTATCACAGAGTCGCAGAATAGTAGGGGTTGGAGGGCACCTCTGGAGAAGATCTAGTCCAACCCCCTTGACAAAACCGGTTCACCCACATCAGGCTGACAAGATCACATCCAGGCAGGTTTTGAATATCTCCAGAGAAGATGACTCCACAATCTCTCTGGGCAGCCTGTTTCAGGGCTCTGGCACCCTCGCAGGAAAGAATCTTCTCCTTATGTTCAGATGAAATTTCCTGTGTTCCAGTTTGTACCCTTATTCTATCACTGGGCGCCACTGCAAGGAGACTGGCCCCATCCTTTCGACACTTAGATATTTATAAGCATTGATAAGATCTCCTCTCAGTCTCCTCCAGACTAAACAGATCCAGGTCTCTCAGCCTCGCCTCATAAGAGAGATGCTCCAGTCCCCTCATCATCTTTGTAGACATCTGCTGGACTCTACCCAGTAGTTCCCTGTCTTGTACTGGGGAGCCCAGAACTAGACAGAGGTAAAATGAGCACTTGACCCTAACATAGTACTGCCTGATCTATTTGCCTATACTAAAGAATGCAATAGTCAGAACAGAGGAGGCACAACAGTTTCTATGTCCCATTTAGCATCAAAAGCATCAATTTTTCTCTGCAATATTCAAAAATATGATTAACTTCAGACTGGTTATGTATTTAAGCTCTCCTTATTCTATTAGAAATCAGCTTTATATAAAGCATAGATAGACATTTTTTAAAACATCATAAATATGGAATAAGCTACCAGTGAAGACTCTACAACAAACCCAGTTTTATTTCTCTTCACATTTCAAAACCACAGAATTTCCTCCTTATGTTTTGCATCTAATTCACAGTCCTTCTGCTAGCTGCAAATTTTAACATTAAGTTTCTATTTATTGTTAAGGAAAGGACATATACACATTCCTTACCTGCTGTTTTTTTGTGATCTCATTAGCCATAATTTTAGCAGAATCCAAGATCTTGACAGCAGTCTCATCTTCCAGAATATTCCCTTGAGATGAATGTAAGGTTTCTAAAATTTTCTTCTCAATTTCTTTTAGATGCTTTTTATTAGCTGCAGACTGCAGAATAAGAGCATTTCTTTCCTCCTCTAACTCTGGTCTGATAAAGAAAAAACACATATAACAAAACCAGCCGATGCTCATCTTCCACTGACTGTAAAGTAAGCCCATGAAGATGACTCCTACTTCCTACAATAAATATTTGTGAATACACTCTTCAGTCTAAATAGGTTCTTACTGTTCGGTGTATATTTGTATTTCTATATATAGATTTCTAGCATAACTTCAGTTTGGTATTTGGAAATGATGGTCTAGACTTGAACATTTTAGCATACAAAAAACCACCATGTGATATGTGAAAAAAGTTTACCGTTGGAAACACTGTTTAGTGAACAGAGTATAGCCTAACTGCATTGCCATTTCTGTACAACCCAGCCACTACTGCTCTGTATCTCTGGAAGAGTTCAGATTAAGACCCATAATCAGTTTCAGAGGTACTGTGCATTTATTTCATAAAAAATCTAAACTGAATTCTCATAATTCTGCTTCCTTGTCTGCAGCTCAGTCACATTACAAAAATCGCAATAATAATTTAATCTTCAAATAATATTTACCTAGCTTTCTAATATTCCAGGAATATTTCAGGAGAAAATTCCCCTGAGAAAACAATGATATTTACATCTGCTATTTTACTTAACTGTGGGCACTCACCACATGGTAATCACGACAGTGTTTCCCTAACAAACTTTTTAGATACAAAAATTAAAAAAGAGAATTTTTTTTTTCAAAGCTGTTACTGAGTAACATTTACACTGTGTAACATTTACTCTGTGTAACTCATTTTGCTTTACAGTAAATTAATTTCTCATTTCCTTGCAATTACGCCCCCCCCAAACTGAATGGTTATTAACCATAAAGAGAGACTCACCGCTCTTTTGCTACAACAATACCCAGCAATTGGTCTTCAAGTCCCTCTGGTGTTATCATAAAGTTCAGTAAAGAAACTTTTGTAGCAATTTCAGGCATATAATGTGGATTTCTCAGCTTTGTGGTAATAAAAAACTTGAAATCACTAGAATATTCAATAATAGTCTCACCAAGCCTGATACAGTCCATGCCTCCTACAGTCAAGATGAGAAATGTTAAGAAAACTATTATCTACTTCAATTACTTACAGAAAAAAAAAAAAGGTGATTAAATAAAAGCATATTTCCTGTCAATGACATATTTCATTAAAAGTAAAAATAAATAAGTAAATCTGATACTCAAAAAATTTTCACAGACTTCAGTGAGCCTTAATTTTACTCTTAGCAGTTGAAATACTTAGCAAGTTTCAAAGAAACACAAGAAAACAGTGCCTTAAGCAAAATGCCTTGACAACTTGTCTCGATTTGTGCAAAATTTAGTGAATATTAGCATTAGACTACAGCATGTAAAAAGGGACAAGCAAAACAATTTCACTGACAATATTCACCTTAGCAGTCAAGTATCTTTATTTAGTCTCCTATAGTGACATGGGGATGATATTCACATAAAACCACTATCATATGATATACAAATAATACGTATTAAAAAATAAAATAAAACTTTAGGTTGTCATGAAATTATCTTCCTCTTACCACAGGCAGCAGTAAACCAGAGAGTAATAAGAAAAACATCTGACAGCACCATAGACTATAAGACGAACATTAATGTAATCTGCTTCAGGGTTGTACCTTGTTTAAAAGTCTGTTTAAGTAGCAGAGGTTCAAGTGATGGGTCTAGTTCTTCTCCAACATTTTCTAGCAGAAGTGGAGTTCCAAACTGAATGCAGTTCTCCACAGTTCTCATATAATCTGTGTCACTGACCTTGATAACATTCAGGCGGTTTTCCTTTTCAGAATTCTTGATCCACTTATTTGCTTGACCTTGGGGATCAATCATTAATGGCCTAGAACATACAAGACAGTTTTCTCAGTGCTTCCAGGAGTTTTAAAAAATTATAAAGTATTTTAAAACTGTAAGCTGAATGTAATCTGAATCTATCACAAAGACAAATTTTTAAGAGAAAAGGATTACAAGAACATCACTAGAAAGTTTTATAATCTTATATTTCTCCCGAGTGCAGATGATTTGTGGATAGCTATGACAAGTTTTCATATAATGTAATAGATATTGTCCTTGAAATAATATTTCAGTTGGAATGAAAGAAGAGAATCCTTTATTGTGTGTGAAACTCACATCTATATAGGTATCTATAAAACATAGAAACATCATCTGATAACCTTAACTGTAGGAACCTGAAGTGGACTGTGGTCTTTGGAGCCTGCAATTTACAGAACCTGAATCCTGTCATTAAACATGTAAAGAATGAGGATTTCTGAGCAGTTCTAAAACTGATACTTACAAATGATTTATTAGCCAGTAATAAAACAACAAGGTGCAATATTTAAATGAGAAAAATAAAAAATAATTATGTAAGAGAACTGCACCTCCTGAAAGGAAAGCTTTCAAGTAACTACATACACAAATCTCTGAAGTGTTGTAACTCTTATATTTCACAGCAGCTCCATATAAAGACGCCACTTCTGCTTTTAATTACATTGTCTCTACAAGAAGCTATATTGTCTTTAGATATTTAGTTTGTTTCATATTTTTTTAAAGTAATAACTTACTTGGTTTGAAAATTGAACCTTTTTGTCACTTACCACCGTCTTGAATTGTCAACAATGACCCCATTGTCCACAGAAAATGTGTCACTTGGCAAACCAGCAATATTCCAGGCTCTTATTTTTATTGGGTCACCAAGAGTCTTGCTTAAAGAGAAATTCTCAGAACAAGGGATATTTTTCTCCTGGAAAAAAGAAAATACAACCCCACTTACCTTTATTCCATGTTTCTTTACATCTTTTATGAAATGCCACTTCAATCCGAAGTGACTATCTGCATTTCCTTTCAAGAGTTTGAATTACATCAAGTAAAAACCCTGGGAACAATAATACCGTAGTTCCCATAGCTAACTATATTTCCCCACTGCATATTTTCTCCATTTACAAATTTTGTAGGATTTTTTTTAGTTTTTTGTACATTCTAAATGTGGTATTTTCATTACAGAAAGTTATGACAAGGTATTACCTTAAGAAACTCACAGACAGTTGGGAATCATCTCATGAGAGTTATCTTCCATGAACTCTAGCTAATCCAATGCTGATTTGTTATTGTTCAATGTCACAGTCACAATCAGCACCTTCAAATCACTTTATTTGTAAATTATGACACTACTAAAAGTATGTTGGAACTGTTCCTTTGCAACAGCATAATCGACCATTTAATTAGCGTATAAATATGTGCCAGTCTAAGTTCTTAAAGAATTTATTTTACCTAGGTGAATTATTACATTCAAATTCTCTGTCATAGAGAAAACTCTGAGATTCTATTTAAGCTATAATCACGCCTTACAAAGTCAATAATGTGCTCTCATGTCTGATATGCTACTTTAAGTCTAGAGTAAATTCACTGATCTAGTTAAATTCAAATTTACAGAACACTGGATAAGCAGAATTCATCACATTTTACTAGGCTAATATTAAATTAACGATAAGAGATTTTTGACTTTTTTTGCAGTAGTTTGAAAAAAAGCAAATACTTATTTAAATCTAAGATAACTTTCTAACCTTGCACAGTTTGTTCCAATCTTTAGTACATTCTTGTCGAAATCCAGCAGTAAAAGCTCCCAGATATGCTATCACACCAGCTGATATCAGCACATCTCCGGTCAAATTATCATATATATCCTGAAGATCATTTGCAGCCTTATTCCATCTATGACAAGCACAAGATACAGAAAAAATGGTGCTGAAATCTCCACATCAATCTTTTTTGTTATTGCTTACCTTAGCTTCAGGTGGAGAATAAAGACACTGCATTTATATGCTTTGTTTTCACTTTGAAGACTTTCTCTACAGTTTTCCCAATGTTGCTGCCCACAATTTTACATTACAAAGAACCTTGAATCTTTCAAGGGCCCAAAAAGTTACACTCTTAAGCAGTACCACCCTCAGAACAGAGATGCAGCGTTAAAGGCTCAGAGGGCTGAAGCTCAAGTTCTGTTTCTACAATAGCTGTTACAGCTGACATTTGAACTTTAACCTGACCTTGACTTCTCTCCGCCAAGGCTTCCAATCAACTTCTCTGCTCGTTCTAGTTTTTTAGCACACAGATCAACCTGGAATTCTAAACGAGCCTTTTCTTCAGTTTTCTCCGTGAAGGTTCGTTCCAAAGCAGCCAGTCTGTTTTCAACTGCTGCAAGTTCTTCTCTCTTCTGATTCAAGAGTGTCAGTGTCTCTGCTAAGGACTGCTGTGCCTCTCTTAAACGATCTTTCTTGGGTGCAACCACCTATTCAATTACAATTAATACACAAATGCTTAAAACACATTTTTGTAACTTTACTGTTTAATACAATGCTTCGGGTGAATAAAGCAGAGAGGAAAGATTTCATAGCACTGAGGAACTAGGATCAGAAACTCACCTTAGCAACCCTGTCGTACACCTCCATTGCCATAATCCATTTACATAAACCCTCTGCTGCTGAGGAAGCTTTAGCCACCTTTTGTGGATCAAACTCAGGATTAGTCAAGTATTCAGCCCGAATCTTCTTCATGACAGCTGCCTGGATTAAACAAAAAATCATTATAGCTCATCAAAGTCTTGTGGCTGACACTAAAATTACATTGATTGCTGTTTCTCTACACAGTGAAATAGGAAAGAACTATTCAGTATTAATTATGGTAAAAACCACTGCTTATTTGTTTCTTTTTATTTTCCTATCATGTTTTGTGGTCTTCTCATTTTCATCCTAATCCTACCCTTATCCTTTATAACTGTGCATTTGGTATATCTGCCATGTGGCAGCTATCTTAAGTGCTAAAAGCATTACAGTCACTGAATTTACTCTGTCCCTTGTGTAAAACATGCAAATTTCATTATTTGCTATCTTTTCTCAAGATACAGCTGTTGAGGATCATTATAAAAATGTATGTCTACTACTGTAAGGCAAACTAAATGAATTACCTGACTTGTGCCTACTCTTGGGGATCACTTTCATACAGGACAAAGCATATTTAATTTCCAATGAATTGAGCAAATGGCAAGAATTACACTTGCAGACAATAAGATCTCTGGGGGAGGTCATATTTGCAATAAAGTTATACAGCTAGTACATTTCTACATCTTCTAGTATACTTAAGCTATTACTCACTTTGTCAGCATTCATTCAATCAAATAATACAATTAGAAGCAGCCATTAAGAAAAGCACCAGTGCGGGCAGTTATTTAAAAACAGAAAAAAGGTTATAATACCAGAGTAATTGATTTAGAAAAATTAGCACACAAAAAAAGGCAGAGAAAGATTGGATAAGGATCAAATGTTCCCTGGTTCCACAAAAAAAATCCCAACCAAACCCCAAAACTGATTACATGGAATGAGGCTAAAAGCACGCAGCTTTAGGAGAAACAGGACGACATAGGTGTTCATACCACTTAAAGCAGACTTCTGGAATGCCTTCTAAAAAGATCTTGTAGATATAAAAAGTTAACATGGGCTTAAGGGGACTAGAGATATTATGAAAGGCAGATGCACTGAAAGTTGCTAAACACACAGAAAGTACCTCTAGCTTTGGAAGTCTTTCATTTAAAGTGCCAGAGGCTGGAAGAACATTGGGGAAATTATAGTACATACTGCACCTACTCCTTCTAAGGCACCTTCTTTTGGCCATTTTTTGGATACAGTGTAATGGACAGGACAGACTAAATAGTCTGATGTTTTAAAATGTGTTAGTTTTACCTTTTGATAAGGAAATACCAGAAAATTGCAAAGTTTATAGAAACATCTGTGCAGAGAAGGACATTTCCTTCTAATAGGAGACAGAATGCATAGAAGGCTTAGAAATTCCCAAGGGGGATTCTAAAACCTTCTGAAACACCTCTTAGAAGGCTCATCATGAGGCAGTTTGACTAACCTGCCATGACCATACTCATCCTATAGAGATACCTTATCATCTTGCAAAGACCTTTGGTCATAACAGAAGTTGACTAATTTGGCACAAATGGTGCAAGTTCACCTGCAAGAAAAGTGTTTACAGGGTAAAAATCACTGAAAAATTAGACAGAAGTCTTACTGGAATATTGTCCTTGTCATACACTTTCAAATCCTTTAAGAAATTCATGTCACCAAGGAGTTTCTTGCTTGGAGCCCAGTAATCCAAAATCTACAAAACACAGTAGAAAATACTTTTTCAAGCTTTAAAACAAGCATACAAATGTAAAATGAGAAATCTCTTCATATTTAAACTCATGCATATTTACTACTGATGACCTTGCACCTCCTTGTCAATAAAGGAGAAAGTCTATCAGATCAAACATTTCCCCCAAACCATACCTAAAGTCAAAGCTGAACAGTGTCTCAGGGAAGAGTTATGTATTACCTATTATCTATACGTGAGTCAAGCAAATTAAATGTGGTCTCTGCACATTAGAAAACTTGGAATTCTGGAAGTTTTCAGTACAATAATGGATGGAGTCTGTAAGTACTTGTTTACTTTAGTAGGCCTTGGGGGGTCTTGTTTATTGAATGATTCCTCTCTGTGCAAAGAACATGAATTACACTTTAAAAACTGTGGTCTGCTATTTTACCTTGCTTCCAGTCCCTGAACGATCTGCAATTTTTTCAGGTTTTATGTCTTTCATGACACACACAGCAGCCATGACAAGTTTGACACCAGATGGAGGATTTTTCATTGATTTGACAATTGATATATCAGAAGGCTAAAATAGAAATCACATTAAAAAACAGTGACAAATGTAATGTCATTCTCACCTCTCTTTACCGCTAAGACAAATGAACTAACAAGGAAAAAAAAAGGGGAATTGTAACACCACTGCCAATGAATTAGAGGACATTTAGAAGGGACTATACAGTGTAGCAAGACAGCCAACAATATCCATCAGTGTATCCTATTCAGCGAAAATAAAAATGAAATAAATGCTCGTAACTGTAAACTACTTATTAATTGATATTAGATTTTAAAAAGTCTAGGTGAGAATATTTTTTGATACTCTTCCACAAGTGTCATCTAAGACATTTCATACACTTCTAAGTCTAACTAAACTACCACCTACTATACAATTCCTGCAAGACTTTCAAAACAATACTGCTTTCAGATCATGTGTAAGTCATGACAAGCACAAAACCTTTAAACCAAAGATCTACATAGTTCTTAGCCACAAACAAATGCCATGTTACGCACTCGTGGTCAACATTAACTTAGCTGAAAGAGGAAATTCCTCTGCTGGTAAATACCACTGCTGGTAACACTTTTTAAAATGCACCACCTCAGTCCCTTTTATTATACCGAATGATTGTACTGGCTGTATCTGTTGTCAAAATGGAGAAAATTTAACAGTTCTCAAATTCCGTCCATCTTGGTGCATTCTTTACCAAATAAAGGAAAGGGTTTCATCACGTTAAATATTTTTTCAAATGCTGAAGTTTATATCAGCTTGCCTTTAAAGTGTCAAGAGCCTCAAGTGCAGCCTCCAGGGCTGGGATCGCCTCTGCCAGGTCACTCTCACATTCATTTTTCAAGGTTTGAGCTTCTTCAGCTTTTTCCGTAGCAATTTCTTCATCTACTTTCACAGTTTTTCTTTTTTGTTCTACTTCTGCGGATTCTATTTCTATAGTCTAAAGAAAAACATATCGGTGAGCTTCCTATTGAGCAGTGAATGATCACATAATATTGTAAAATATCAAGAGAAAAAGGAGTTGTTTCAATATTTTCATATATTTTCAATTTGTGTTAAGGGAATAATTTGTTTCTTAGAATAAAGCAACATCATCATGGAGCTTTAACAGTAGGTAAACTGCATGAAATCAGATTACTATCAATAAAAGCTGTCTAAAATACATTTGACGTTCAGGACACAAGAAGCTCTTCATGTTCGTGCATCAGGTTGTAACTGAAAAATTACTAAATTTCTGTGAATCACAGCACCACATAATATCCTAGAGCAAAAATGACCTTTAAGATCTTCTAGTCCAATCATTAACCTAACACTGACAAGACCTCAACTAAACCATATCTCTAAACATTAGGCCTACGTGATTCTTAAATACCTCCAGGGATGAGGACTCAACCACTTCCCTTGACAAGCTATTCCAATGCCTGATAACCCAATTCAGTATTCTTCCCGTTTAAACATATCCAATTTAAACTTCCCTTAGCTCAACCTAAGGCCATTTCCTCTTGTTCTATCACTTGTTACTTGGTTGAAGTTAACCTTTTTTAATAGCCTCTTAAAAAATCAAGCATATACTCCCTGTGTATTCAAAGAAAGTGTAAACAAAACTGTTCTTGTTTATTTTGTATACTGAAGAACTATTTTTGTCATTTTTGCAATGTTTGTGAATGATCTTGGGAAATCCAGTCTCACCACCATTAGCATGAAAGTTCCTCTAACATCCTTCAGCATGGAACTTAGTCAAGGACTGTATGTCCAGAGTCCGTATCATACATAAATAATATAACTTTCTTTTAGTTCTAAGGATAAAAGCATAAATAGTGACAAATCCCAGTAAACAAGAAGTGAGCTCAAAAATGTGACTCAACTCTTATTCTCTTAAAGTATCAGTAACACTGAACAGACATATTCTTTAGAATCTGTCTACAATTAGCTGAGATACTGAAGTAGAAGTACATTATACAATTAAGATTTCTCATTCCAAGCTAATTATTATAAAGGTGAAATTATGGATCCCAAGGATATACATGCTTACATTAAAAACCACAAAATTGTATTTGCATAACTCTACCTTCATCATGTTTGCATTATCCAATTTAGCCTCTTCCAGTTTTGGCTGTAGCTGAACTAGTTCTTGTTTCATCTCACCAACCTATACATATGTAAAAGAATCAAGAATCAGGTAGGATTCAGAAATGTCAAGTACAATTTTCAACAATTTCTTTAAGACCTAGATTTTACCTAATGACTAATTTATTGATAGAAGGAAATAACATACAGTTTCAAATCAAAACAATTCAGAGACTTATTTTTATCTCTCATGTACAATCTCTCATTTTAGGAACTATGCTCATTTATTGTCACCTCTTAGGCATTTAGGAAAGGGAAGCTCTGTTCATACATCGCTTAGCAATACATGCTTAGAGGTCTGTAGCCTCTAGCACAACTGCTATGGCTGTAGGAAAGAAAAGTCAAAACACATTTATTATCATTTTACTGGTGAAGTTTGAACTGAACAAAATCTGAAGTATCGCTTTTGACTGACTTCTCCAGGAAAAGACCTCCTTATGCCAAACATTTTGTATTTTCAGGTCCATTTTTGTCCTAACTCACTTGTGATTCAGCAAAAGCTAGTTTATCTAGTCCATTCAGGTATTTCCTCTTGGCTTTCATTACAGTGTCTCGTTTCTGAGTAAGAAGTTTCTGAAATGCAGCAATAAGCTCAAGATAAGAAGTAGGAGTAACGTAATTATGGCGTCCCAGGCTTTGCAAGAACCTATTAAAAAAAAAACCCAAACCCAGTATATTTAAGTTTTGGTTTCTTTTTCTCTTTTTTTTTAGTTTAACTATTGTTAGCAAAGTTATGAAAGCATTTGAGAAATAATAGGAGTAAATATTTTGGACAATTTTATATAATATTTTTATGCAGGCAGATACTATACATTAGCTTCTAGGACAGAAATGAGTAGTAGTGAAACTCAATTACTATTTTATTGTTTCTTCTAAAAATTCAACTTCTGAGTTCTCTTTTGCTCTATTGACTGCTTTCAACAAGCATAACATTTTCCCTTTTAATATTTATATGAATTAATGAGTTGCTATCAAAAGAAACAGACTGACCTTGCAGAGAGTGACAAAACTGAAGTATGGAAGTATTTACAGATGGGCACAACTTCCTGACGCTCACTGTCTGTGAGTTGAAGCGTTTCTAAGAACTTATTAGCCACACGTTCAAGGGCATCTTCAGGCCACGGCTGAGGGAGAAGTGAGAAGTTTTTGTAAAATTCATCTGTTAGCAGACTTGATACTTGAAAACCAATTTTTATCATTCAAAACACCAGAATGAGACACTTTAGTCCCAGCTATGTCTCAGTGCAATCTTTTCTGGCAAATCCTAACTGATCTTTTAATTAAAAGCTACATATTGTCATGCTATCGCAACATTTCTGTGTCTATGTCATCCTCTGGCAGAAAAATTCATTGATGTCATCACCAGGCCAAACTATAGAGCTAACTGCACTTTATTGAGAGTAACACCAATTACAAGGATTGTTAACTACAGTAATTTTCCAAGTTTTATTCTGCTATAAAAGATCTGCTGATAAGCAACAGGATTTGTATTTGCTAGACATTCCAGTGTTGCATGACCTGCCTAACAGGCAGCGGAAATTATGACCATTTTACAATCACATTGAAACGGTTTCCCTAGTCCTTTAAAACATACATGCTATGCGATAAAAATGATAAGCTACCATCATCAAACTGAGACTATTCACTACTTCAGAAATGTAAACTTTGTAGCAACAAAATTTAGGTTTGTTTAGTTTTAAAAATAGTGAGATCACACAGCAAAGAGCTCCCAAAATATCACAAAAAATGCCTATGCTCTTTTAAAATCTTTCAAAACACGGATTATTTTTATATGGAAGACAAGAGAAAACCTAATGGGACATAAGAATATAGATTGTTAGAACACCAAAGTAGTTCATTGAGGAAACGATATAAACATTTTCACATACCTGGAACCAGTCAATAGTACAGCAGTTGATGAGTGAGGGAAACTGTCTTAGACGATTGCGGAAAGTATCTCCAATTGGGCTGAACGCTACTACAATATGGAGATTTTCTTTGCAGCGGTTCACAAAAAATGCAAACAAGGCCAAGGGACTGAGTTCCTCATGTTTATTGCCAGCCTGAACTATTGCACGAACACCCTGAGGAATAATATATAACATAAAAACTGTTATATAATTTCTCATTCAGTGTGCCTGAAGTCATAATAATGAAACAAAGCCTTCTGATGATAAATACAATTATAAGGCTCATTTACAGTCAATTTTTAGCCAAAGATTTAGGAGATACAAAGTGATGAGGAAAATTACTACTCTCACACACAAAAGCCACTAACACAAAACCAAATATTTTTCTCATTGTCTATGCTTTAAGTGTCATGTAAGCCCTCTAAATAAAATTTCAAGACGTTAACTTATTAAGAACTTCTTTAGTTTTACTATTACACTAAACCATGATGTATTTACCTAATTGGAGAGGAAGATTTAAGTTTCCAACATCAAAAGATATTCTATTCATTCATTTACCAAAAAAACCCTCTCAAAACAAGAAGAAACCTCAGGATTTGAAACAAAAGACTACTTCATAAAAGTATTATTCTCAATTAATTAACAATCCATGAAACACTAACTACAAACATCAAATTATTCTTCCACAAAAGCATGTATACTTTATGGTGTAATTGAAATAAATGACAAAAAAAATAGTCTAATAGCAATAGATTAAAATTGGAAATATTTTGATGGAACAGATTTAAATGACTAAAACCCAACTTTGCACCAGTTGGCATATTATGGATAGCTTCCAAGTTCTAGCATACACCAGCTGAATATGTTCATACAGAACTGTGAAACTGTAAGAGAGCCACATTATCTTAGTATTGTTATTATGAACCTGTCAAGAAAAAAACATTAATAGAAAAAAAGGATTAGAATGATAATCTGATTCTTCACAGAATACGTGGAACGCAGGTACCAATATGCTCCATAACTTCAATGCAAGAAAAAGCAATACAGTAACATTTATTAAGTGATACAGTTATTTCAAGAACATTTGTGTATGTACTAAGAACCACTCTGAATGCCAGCTAGAAGCACAACTAGGTAATTTATAATATAACTTTATAATATATAGATAATATAATGTATAATAAATTACCTACGGTTTTTATTAGTATCACTGAACTGACCAAATAGCTTAAAAGGGAAGTGGCATTAAAGAGAATTTCTGAAAATACCTCTAAAATTTCTTGTTTTTCATCTGCTGCAAAAAGGTTGGGTACCTCCCCAGTGTTGAGGACACTGTCAATATCTTCTAAAAAGCTTTCTTCTTTAATTTGTGCATCTGTGATTACGAATACAGTTTTCAAACCTTTTACACCTGCATTCTTCAGAAGACTCTAAAAATGCAAGACAGTTAAAATATTGTACATTCCAAAACATCCTTCTTCAAAAGCAAGTAAAAATGCAGACAGATTGTTAATACTCACTTTCAGATCTTCTCTCCATTCATTTGTACCATAGGTCTTAGAAATCTCTGGTTGAAAAACACACATTTTTGCCATGAATGCTGCTAGACGAGTCAAAGACTGACGTCCACTTCCTCCCATTCCAACCAACAAAGCATTACCTCCTGGCTGCTTCAGAATACGACTTATACGAGACAAATGCTCCAACATATACCTGTATTTGAAATGTGCTGATTATGAGAATGGCAGAAATACATATACACTTCTGAACCTATAAATTTGTATAAACCAAGTATACAATATAATGAGTATTTTTAAATAAGTATAGAAGTAGCATCTCCAAAACAAATTTCTGAGGGGGGTGGTAGGAAGAGAAAGGGAGTGAGTACTGACTGCAAAATACAACTCACAGCTCTTCTATTATACAAATATCAGTATGAAGCTAAATTACAAATTACTGAAAATTACTAAAAGGAAATTGGCAGAGGTGAGAACAGGAGCACCACAGGGATAAAACTGTTGCAGAAAACGAGTAACGAAATTAATTCTCTACTTCTAAATCATAGCGATATTATAAGCTTTAACTTTCTTGAAGTATAACAGTTTAAATACTTTTTAAAGTAACAACTCAGAAAAAATTAGGTCTAGCAACACACTTCTCTCTTCCCTTTGCCTCTGATAGTTTCATAACATGCATATGAAATAGAGATTGAAACAACATCTTCAGAAATCAGTATCTGCACATTGTGTCCAGATCTGGGCTCCCCAGTTCAAGAGGGACAGAGATCTACTTGAGAGAGTCCAACGGAGGGCTACGAGGATGACTAAGGGACTGGAGCATCTGCCTTATGAGGAAAGGCTGAGAGCCCTGGGGCTTTTTAGTCTGGAGAGGAGATGACTGAGAAGGGATCTAATTAATGTCTGTAATACATAAGGGCTGAGTGTCAAGACGACAGGGACAACCTCTTTTCACTTGTGCATTGTGATAGGACAAAGGGCAATGGATACAAGCTAGAGTACAGGAAGTTCCACCTCAACATGAGGAAGAACTTCTTTACTGTAAGAGTTGTAGAGCATTGGAATAGACTCCCCAGAGAGGCTGTGGAGTCTCCTTCTCTGGAGACCTTCAAGATCTGTCTGGATGCATTTCTGTATGATCTCCAGTTTTGTCCTGCTCTGGCAGGGGGGGTTGGACTCAATGATCTTCAGAGGTCCCTTGCAACTCCTAAAATTCTGTGATTCTGTGATAGCTTATCTTGAAATATGCAGCAAGGTTTACAGGAGATTGCCTGCTTAAGTACAAGGCGTGGGGTAGTTACAGTAAGATAAGCATCAGTTAAAACTGGTGTCAAAAAAAGGTTAAAGCATTTCAAGATAGAGAAATTATTGTTTATTTTGATTGTTTTGAAAAATAAATGAGTCAAATCCATGAGATTGGACTCTTAAGACTACAGTCAGATATGCTCTCCTGGCTGCTATTCAGTGAGGTAACTGGGATGCTGCTTCTACACTCAGGACTTCTGGCCAGAGGCTGCCAGCTCTTCAAATTGGCAGCATTGTTGTATATATAGGTACTTACAAATCAGCTTGTCAAAATGGCCTAGACTGAAATAAACTGCCATTAGAAGTGTTTAACTCAAATCACCTTCAGGAAGCATCTACATGTCAAGTGGCACCACTAGCAAATATGAAGAGGCAATAATCTCTAGCAATAGGGAGGAGAAGGAGTTATGACCTCCTAATCTGTTTTAGTTGTAGCTCTGCCTGATCACCAAGTAAGGTAACAATAGCAACTCACAGATTCTAAACTTCCAGAGGATTAGGCTGCAGCATCAGTCTGGGTACATGTCCCAAAGCGGGGCATAGCTGTGCTGCATAATAACAGCAGACAAATGGCTATGATTGTGCTGTATCTTTCTCTGCACCACACAACCTTAGAACCCTTGTCCTTGGTGAGAGTCCAGTGGCTTCAGGCAAAACTGATATCCATCTTTACCACTAACAAAGGCCTAGCAGAAGTAGGGCACCCAACTGATTTGGTGCACAATGTTTCTTTAGCAAGCAAAGAATATATTCAAATCCCCTTGGGAATAAAATTTCCCATTATTTACTTTTGGATAGAAAAAGCAGGGGCATAAGAGAAAAATCAGTTCACTTTCATCCAAGAAGGTGTTGGATGAAAAAACACCACACACAGTTTTGTGGATGCATGAAGGGAAGAAGACATACAAAATAACACAGCCCACAAAATTGGATATACTGAATTATTAACCACTGCTTAATGCTCTTAATGTCACAGATCATATGCACCTGAAAACTACTAGGTTCATTCTTGTTTTGTGGGTTTGGTTATATTCAGCCAGACACTGCTCCACAACATCACTGAACAGCTGAATGTTTGGAATTTCAACATAGAGTCTTTCATCTCCCTCAAGTTCTGGAATCATGTAGTCACCAAAAACCAAATTTCTCATGTCTTCTTCCATTACCTATGATAAATAATCAACAAATTATGAAGTCAAATTTAATATTCAATGAACACAGTCCTCATTGGAATTTTAGAAAACAAAGAAGAATTTAGACAAATATGCAACGCATGAGAACAAGCACTAAAATATTTTGACTCACAGACAACATCCATCTCTAAATTTTCTATTTCCTGTATTAAGCAATATCCTTATTCTTAATTTTTTCTTGGAACACAATTAGCTCAGATAGCCATTAACAGACTCACAAATTTATACAGAGGTATGTTTACCAATTTTCAATATATTATGAAATAGATAACTAAGAGCACAAAGTTATTTCTTCTATATGTCAATGAAATGACAGGGGAATTAAAAAAAGACAGGAAATAGGAAGACAAGGCATGCAGTGTAACATGATTATTCAACATTTTAAATACTACAATTTCGTAACAACTACAGAATGCTATTTACCACACAGTAACTCAGCCACAGGCTAAATTTAAAAAGGGAATGGTTTTTTTATCCAGTATATCAGGTCTCTGTAAGTTCATTTAAGAGCATTCATGCTTGCATTTCTCCTTGCAGGCACAGTACTATGTGCAGATCTCATGTACTTTTGTGGTAGTCATTTAGAAATTATTCTGGTTGTTTCTGTTATATCACATTGCCCAGTGATTCAGTATGTGCTGCTACATCTCCAAGAAGAGATGTGACAGAATTTTTTTAAAAACTTGCTCTACTGATTAAATGGATGCTTTACTTCTATGTGCAGGCATCTAGGAGCTTAATAAAACATTATGCTTAATAAATTAAAATCCTGTAGATATACATATCCAGGGTTTCTTTGGTAAATCTGAAAAAAAAAAGTCACACTATTTTTTTTAATTGAATACTAATCAAGTTTTTACTTTTCCATAAGAATATTTTGTTAGTAAATTAATAATTTGCCCACATTTTAAATGAAGTATTTCTTGAAAAGTATGTTTACGCACAACAGTTTAAATCCTCCCAAGTATTTTTACTTTTTCCCCAGTTAAGTAATTTTGCAAAATTCAACTCAAATTTTCAAGCACATTTGATCCACAATTTCACCTGTGATTGAGAAACTTTCTAGTCCTAGGTTTATAATGAAAGCAATTGTTTTGCAGCAGGTTAAACATGATACTCACAGTAGGGTTTCCTTGCTTCAGGTGTGCAAAAACCGAATCAAATGTTTCTTTGAAATGTTCTTTTACAATATCTTTCATTAAATTGAACAAGCAGGTTCTATCATTGTCTTCCACTAGACGGTCATAGAAGACACGAAATACCTCATGTACAAACAGTCGAATCATTACATGTTTACTTTCAATTGATTCTCTCTTAATGAGCAGGAAGCCATGGATAACACGTGAAAAGTCACGCAGGTTGAATGTATAATGAGATTTGGCTGGTGTGGGCAAAAGATTTTTGATTGCTTTCTTGTACACCTTAAGATAATAACAAAAAAGAACAAAATCAACAAAACAGTAACACTGACTATATTACTATAATAAATCTTAAATGCCTTCTAAAATTGTATTTCTCCAAGTAAAATACTTCACAACACATTCTAATACTGTCTAAAGATCTCAAAGTCTTCTGAATATATTAGATGTGCCCTGTGCTGTTCTAAAACATACATATACTACTAACCAAATAGCAAATGAGAAAAGTAATTGTAGCAAGTGTAAAGAAATACATTGTATGACCTGGCATATCACTCAAATCACTTGACTTCTTTTAATTATATGATATCTTCCCTCAAATAAAGGACTGAATGATATGTAATGGTAAATTCCTGGATTTTCAGTTGTTTAAATCTATTTGTTTGCATGTCTATAGATTACTCAAAAATTAAAAGAGAGTCAGTAAAAATGCTGAATGAATAGGCAGATCAAGAAAAATTACTTGACTACATTTTGCTCTAAGTCTGGAACACATCAGCTGTTGTTAGCTCATGTTGTTATGACAGAAAGAGTGTCATTTATTATATTAAAGATAAATAACATGCTGAAGTGAATGCTGACAGAAGAAATTTAATTTGCCTCTGTATAATCATAGGTGAATTCAATTAGCAAACATCAACCTGCAAAGAAAATTTACAGTAGACAAGCATTATAGGCTTGACTATATCCATGGCACTTAGTCTGCATTTCACCTGCCGTCCCATGTCCAAAGCCAATTCCAAAGCCCAGTAGTTCTATTACGTTTAATCCTAGGAGTAGGAGGGTATTGCTTACCAAGATGAAAATTCATGTTAGAACAGATTCTCTAACAAGCAAATGTGTAAGTCTAACAGTATAAACAGAATTTGATGCAGTCTGGTGAGGAATACCTGCATGACTTTATTAAAAGACAACACTCAGCAACAGGTCTAAGATGTACCCTGCCAAAACTGAATGTTTTAAATATGTAGTCAAATGATTTCAAATTTCTAGAAGCTGCTACTATTTTCTACTTAAAGAAGCAAAACGTGCAAATATGAATTATGTTTGTGTTTGTTTTGGAGGGATTAACTGAACCTACAAAAAGATTTCTAGTGGCAGTAGTCAGTCAGCCTTGTGACTCATACATCAAATGAGTCTGAGAAAGGACATTGGTTCCGCAGTACAAGGAAGTCATATCACTTGTGAAACTTCAGCCATTTGAAGTTGATCAGATTTTTACTCATCTTGTGAAGCTGATCAGATTTTGTGTCAAAATTTTTCATTGGTCAAGTATTAGCTACTTAATTCATTTCCATGTTGAATACTTACTGTAGGCAATAGATTTGTTCACACTGCTAATGATTTCTGCTGCATAATAAGCCATCAAAGCTACAATTTGATATTATGTCTTTAACTTAACGCTTCTTTGCAAAAATATCATGAATTGTCATTCCTTTTTTTGTTTTAATGCGTATAGTACATTGTAAATGTGCTAAAAATCTATTAGCTTGGAATGTCATGAAACATTTTGAAATTCCATACAGCTGGGCCCAATGGCTTTCATTCTCACTACATTTCTGTGGTGTCTTTTGTCATATGGGAGTCAAATTCTCTAGAGCTGCATGTTCACATCGGCTTCCTTAGTCTGCTGTGATGTGCCCATAATTAATAAAAGGGAAAAAAAAAAAGGAAGAGGAAGGAGGAAAGTGGAGAGGGTGATTTCTCCTAGCCTCTCTGAGAAGGAATTTGTGAAAGGCTGCAAATCATATTTTCATTTTGTCTTTGCATATGACAGCTTCCTGTGCCTGTTTGACCCCAAAGAGACTCCAGTCTCATCCACATGATTTGTGGACAGGTACCACAGAGCCCACACTAACACAAATTCAAAGACAATTTTCCCAGAATAAGAAGGTTACTGCAACATAGAACTAACAATAAAACTAAGACAATTTCATCAAAGCAGCTGAAACTTTATGTTAAAAATAGTAAGGTACAAAAATACGTAAAATCTATAGTTCACCAATTAGATTATTATAGAGCCAGGGAACTTTCTGGAACAAATTAAAGGAAATTTCCATATAGGTATTTGCCTCTTACCTCTAAAGTGGCAGTGACAATCTGATTTCCAATTGTGAAGAACTCAGCAGAAAATTCACTAGTCTGTAGGTAGAAATTTACTATGGTAGAGAAGATGCGTATCATTGTTTCATCACTAAAAGAATTAATAGTGCAAATGTTGAAATGTCGCAAAAATCGAGGAGTAACAGGATTCCTCCCACCGCCTGGAGGCCCCATAGCAGCAAGTAACTGTACATCAACAAGTGTAATTTTAGATGTGTCCTTTAAATCATACCTTCAAAATAAATTACAATGTGACATTTAGACAGTTACAGACATAACACATTTGTTACAGCTTAGATACATTTATATTACAAAGCACTGTCTGCATGCGCAGCCCATGTACTTATATAATATTATATATATTAAAAATAGAGTATGTAATGTATTTTTCTATTTTTGTAAACAACAAAAAAATAGCCCCAAACCAAAAAGCCAAGAAGAATTAGTATTATAACTATGCTGCAGTTAACACATCATGCTGGCCTGAAGGAAAGATTATTTGTTTAGGTTAGGCTACAGAAAACCTGACAAACTTTGAGATGGGTATTTAAAACTGTAATGTGGCAAGATATATTATCTTTGTTCAAGAGCAACAGATATTTGAGCCTGGAATCACAAAAGTAATAGTATTTGAGAAGTTCCTGGAATCAGAGTATACTTCAGGCTGGAAGGGACCTCAGGAGACTACCTGCTCCAATCATCCAACCTAAGCAGAGTCACAAACCTCAAAAGCAGGGAAGACCTTTATCTTATTTTTCTTCATGCCTATTATTGGATCTGATTTCAATGCTATTAAAAAAAAAAAAAAAGTTTGATTAAGGGAATCGAGCATCTCCCCTGTGAAGAAAGACTGAGAGAACTGGGGCTGTTCAGTCTTGAGAGGAGAAGACTGAGATGGGTTCTTATTAATGTCTATAAATATCTGAGGGGTGGGTGTCAAATGGAAGGAGCCAATCTCTTTTCTGTAGTGCCCAGTAATAGGACAAGGAATAACAGGTATGAACTTCAGCATCAAGGGTTCCACCTCAACAGGAGGAGAAACTTTTTTACTGTGAGGGTGCCAGAGCACTGGAACAGGCTGCCTAGAGAGGTTGTGGAGTCTCCTTCTCTGGAGGCTTTCAAAACCTGCCTGGATGTGTTCCTGTGTGGCATGTCCTAGGTGATCTTGCTTTAGCAGGAGGGTTGGACTCAATGATCTCTAGAGGTCCCTTCCAACCCCTAACATTCTATGATTCTATGAAAAGTACTTACATACTGTTAACAAAAAAGTGATTTTGGATGACAGTAAAAACCAATGCAATGACTAAAATAAAAAGTTTTATACAATTGCATCTATATATCTACCTATATAAAATTACCAATTCACTCTGAGAAGGAAAAGAATGGAAAGGAACAAGGAACTGTACAGGAAAAATACAAACAATGCATAACACAAACAGAATTAAAAAAAATATCCATGTGTAAAAGAATGCTTTTCTTTATTACTTATTTATATAAAAATACTGCTGAAGTGGAGTAATAAAACCTTCTAAAAAACCCCAAATTCATCTGATAATCCATTTCCTAAATTGAAGTCACCTCAAGTGCAACAGAGAAGTTGCATCAGCTTTGAATAATACGCTTTTATGTAAACCAATGCTATCTTAACATTTACAAAGCACTTTAAAAACATTTTGAAAATAAAATTCTAGTCAATAAATAACTATAACAGGAAATAGAGCAAAAAAATGTTTCAATTGCATTTCAAATAATTACCAAAATCCATGGTCAAAGAACTGTCTTAAAAGTTCTATAGGAGGCTGTGCACCATACTTCTCCAAAGCAGGCATATTCATATCATCTACAAAAATAATGCACTTTTTTCCCACTGGAGGGCCAAAGACTCCTTTGCGCCTCTTGTCCAGCCTGGACATAATAATGTTCTATAATGCAAAAAGGAATATTCAAAACATAGATTAAATATCCATATATGTTTTCTTTTTGAAACATAAATTATGTGTTCTACTAACCTGGGTCTGATTGGCACTGGTACGAGCTGAAAAATTAATGAAGAATGGAAAGTAATGCTCCTTTTCCAAGTTGTTCATTAACTTGTCCTTGACATACACAGATTTCCCAGTACCTGTTGGTCCCACTAAAAGCAGTGGTCTTCACAAAGAAAGAAATAAAGCATACAGACTGCAGAAATCTATGCAAACTACCAATTAATTGCAATTAGAAGTCAAAGGTTTTACTAACTTGCCCTGCTTGTTCTACCTCTAAATACACCAGATGCCTCAAGAGCAAAATAAAATATTGAAACATATTCATATAACCCTCTCATAATTTCAATTTGCTCCCACCAATGAAACAAAGGGGACAAAAAGAAAGAGGCATTTCTCACTCTCTCATTCTACTGCTTTAGAGCATGCATAAACATACATGGAAGTTAAATTTCTCCTCATAGGTCTTGTAGTTTAAACTTCATAAAACTTTCAGCCTTGAAATTTAACCTGAGGCTGGGATTTTTGTTTTGTTTTTTTCTTTCCCTTATGTGATATGACCGTAGCTAATATAATTGATTTTCATATGACTAAGCAAAGGGAAAAAATAAATATACATTTCATTACCAAAGGAAAAAAGAGGGTACAAAACCTCTTTGGGCTATCATAACAGCATCATCAGAACTAGCATACTAAAATGGGATTATAATAAGGCTACATAAAAAAATAAATAAAACAAAACAAAACCCCAAACCAGACTATAAGGCAATAAAGTGTATTGTTTGCAGTAAATGTCTACTCTTAAGTGGCCAAATAAACTCTGAGGGCTTGATTAAAAAAAAAAAAAGTAAATGACAAGAAGAGATATTTCTACCTATGACAAATATTTCTGAAATTTGCACTGAATTGACATAACTTACTTTCCATGGGTAATGAATAGCTCTATCAAATAGGTATATCGGACTGTATCCATAGTTGGGACTATAATATCTTGAATCTTCACATTTTTATCACTGTAGTTAATATTTTTTATAAATCCATTCCAATGAACCCAACATCCTCTGCCTTTCAGCTAGGAAGAAATACAGATGTAAACCAGAATGGTGTAACTTCTGTAGGTTTGGAAGGTTTTCTTTACTACTTCACTTGGAAAAAAGTGAAAATAAATAATTTTATTAAATTAATGAATATTAAATGTTTCAGAAGTTCATATATTTAGTTTGCTTTACCTCACTAATAAAGTGTTGAAATACATACCTAATCTTAGACTGTTTTCTTCAAGATTTTGTTCAGCCAAAACAAACCAAAACAGAACATATGCAGAAAAGTGTAATTATAATCTAACATTTCTATGCTATAAACAAATGTAATGCTATATATATATGTAATGCTATAAACAAAATTGTAATATAAGCGAACTGCCTATGGGCCCAATATCCTGCTTTCCTTCCAGAGAGTTCACATCATTCTGCATAAAACTAGATTCGAGTCCATCAGTTTAGCTTTATCTACAGAATAACTATAATGTGACAACATTATAAATACAGGTGATGTGGGCATTTTGGTATTTGCTAAAAAAATTTGGTCAGCACATCAGTTTTCAAACAAGAAATGAAAACTGCACTGTGGGATTTAATCCAACACCAACACTCTGCAACATGCAACAAGCTTTGTAAAGTTAAAATACCTATCTAGCTACATTTTCCTTCCTTTCAGACTGTAAGAATCTACTTTGTTCAATGCAGAAGCAATCAATCATACCTCATACAAGTAGTCATAGACCAAACCTTTCTCTTCAAAGGGACACTCCCATTTTTCCACACTCGATGGTACAGGATTTATTCCAGATTTCCCAGTCAAAGTTTCCCTCAAGAAATTATCAAAAATTATCCTGCTGTCACCATCACAAGTTCCACCAACCGACCAGATTGTGGCAAAAGCAAAGCAACCCTGCAAAGGCAGAGAGATCAGCAACTGTCTGAAAAAGTTGACATATTGTATGAACCTTGTCCAGACTGATTGACAAACATAATTCTGAAAAATACTGTTAAGCAGATAGGTGTTACAAGGTACCTTTAAATAACCCTGGTCTGAAGAGATTTAAAAATCTGACTAAAGATAGACCAAACAAAAAAAAACCCTTAATCAAGGAGAAAAATAGATACAGATAGAGATAGATATGGCAAAAAAAAATCAAGGCCACTGACTAAAGCATTACGTTACATGACAAAGTCCGAGAAGAGTTTAATCATGTGGTCTCAGGATTTTCCAATTGCAAACCAGGATCAAGGAATTTTCTAATTCAATTTTAAGTAATTTTATTTTGTTTTCTTCAGTTTTTCAGAAGTACAGTCATATAAAGTCAGACAAAGCTTCCAAATAACATAACTCTCAGAGAACACTCTTACCAAGGAAATTTTCTGCAAACCAGCCAGTCTTACATGAATATTTATTTCCTTTAAGAGAAACAAGACACTCGGCCCTAGCTAATTACTTGGTTAGTTAAAAAGCACATTTAATAAAAACACTATTTATCCCAGTTAATTGGAAAAATATCAAAATATTTAATCATATTTGTTACTTGTAAGATTTGTGCCTCATTTGGGCATCTCCAGAGTTTGTGAGGAGGGAGGAAGGAGGTAGTGAAATTATTTCACACTTTTTATCCCAAATTCAGGTTGTTTTGATTATTACATTTTTTTTTTTAAATAGGCATATGCAGAAACAGATAGACATTTTTCTACAGCTTAAAAAGAACCAACCATAATCCATGCACGGATGTTTCTGTTGGTAGGATCTTCTTGTACAGTTTGACAGATCAACATTTCAAAAAGCCGTGTAAGAGCTACTACAACATTGGTATTGCTTGTAGGTACCAGTTCCTAAGGGATACAAAAGGATGGCTGTTATAGTTTGTGTGTTCAGATAGTTTATCTTTCGGAGCTAAAGTATTAAAATAATTAGAACATTAGCTAACTCTGAACAAATATTGGAAGGCAAAGTTTACATTGACTTCTATTCAGAATATCATTTGCTTTCCTCTATCACTGAAATGTCAATATATTTAGCTTATTAACCATGTTCATGGCTACAGTGTGACCACTGCAATCATACATCTTAAAGCAAAAAAAAAAACCCCACAGAGTAACTACATAGGCAAAAGCCTAAGCACTATATGACACAGCTTGCAGGGAAGTACATGTATGTTTCCCCTAACACTTCAAAAAATACTTCCCTATTCAACGTGACATCTTTAAAGGAAAAAAATCTTATGTACAAAATTATCTTGGGAAAACTTTTTAGTCAGTGGTTTAAACACTTTACTTTTGAAAATAACAAGGTGAAAACCATGATGAACTTACAAGTCTTATTTAACATTCTTCTTTTAACTTTCCAAACCAGACCCAAGAGATGCCCTTCTCAAAACAACAGGAGGCTACTCCATATCCACTCTAACTGTGTTTGTCATGAGAGAATAGTCCCTCTGTGCCAAAGGTAACAGAAGCGAAATGGCCATCTAGCTACTGCAGGAAAAGAAAAAAAAAGGCAAAAAATACCTTGCACTGTTTCTGACGGAGTTTTAATGCTGGTGGTATTAACCAATCAAAAAGTCCCTGCAGCAGATCTTGATGTTCTTTCAAATTAAGAGGTTCAGGCAGTTTATTCAACCAAGAGGTAACAAGGGGCCTCCAGCCCAGTTGAGAAGGTTCCAAATAAATCATGCCACAACGACTGACTGTAGCTGGCTAAGGAAACATTGTAAACTCATTTTACTATACGATTAATCAATTGAACTTTGTTTGATAGTTTCATTAAATATAAAAACTTACCGATGCCTGAGAAAGATCCACTGTTTCAAAAATAAGAGTCATCTGAAGAGACATTTGGATGATTTCCCCACTCATCAAGCAAAGCTTTAAAAATAATAATAACAAAAAAAAAAAAGAATCATCACAAGCAAGATTAGAAATGAAAGAATAATAATAAAATAAATCAGTCATAGATTACACATCCTATCACAAGAGAGTTCTGTATGAAAATTAGCCAAACTAAGTATGACCAAATCAAAAAGAATGTTCAGTCACTTGGAGCAATTTTTTTTACCAAGCTTTAGCTAAATTCTGCACTTAAACCATAGTACTCCACATTACATCCTACAAGTAGCTTCATTACACGTAACTATCAATCTTCCCTATGACAGGAGAAAGACAAGACAGCAAGCAGAAGTGAGAAAGGGTATCTGCTGGTACTGTTGCTAATATGTTAAGCATTCCAGCCGGAGACCCACCATTCCTGGGTATTAAAATATAAGTCCAGTTTGAGTAGCATCCAGAGAAATGTTACGGCTAATTTTATATTCACTTTGAGATTTTAAGATACATTTTTCAAAAGTGCTGTAACATTACATCTCCGACCTCACAAGTTATAACGTTCGAAAATACAGTCCTTTGTGTCTGGATTGTCTTTAATGTCAGTGCTTACATTTGCTAAAGCTTTAAAGCTGTGGGATTTACATTACATGTAACGAAATGCAATTTTTCAAATTTAAATTTTGATTATGTTACAAACTTACAACATGACATTAAAGAAATACTATATATTTTCAAAATACATACTGTATCTTTTCAAAAGCCAGGCATTGCTGTTTGCATTTGTAGTTTTATATGTAGACGAATATTTCAAAGTGTCACATTCATTTTATTTAGGTGTTTATTTCCACTGATACCTTTTTGTTGTCATCCAGAACTGTGTTCATACTTTCTATCCACAGAGTATCAATTGGGCCATCAAAGATAACCCACTTGCGTTCAGGCGTCTCAGATAATGCAAATTCTCTGAAAGTATTAGCAATGATACCATCTGTCCACTAGAGGGGGAGAACATAGGAAGGAAAAATGAGATGTCATATACATAGTTTCAACTGCAAGGAACAGAAAAAACTTTCATTAACTTTTCAGTGTTCTCTTCTCTTAATTAGTCTTCTCTTATTCTGTAAAGAGCAGAACATAGCTTTGCAGTTTGACTGAGGCTGCGCAACATCAGCACGTCTGAAAATAAGGGGTTTTTTTCACTTAAAAAAAAATACTGTGACTAACAGAAGACCAGTAACTCACTTTACAAAAATTTGTAAGTGCTTCTGCTCTGTCTTACATCTGTTTCTCCCCAGAGTCATCCTAAGTTTCACTATTTCACATTCACCACTTCACATTTTCTTCTCCAAACCTCCGTTTCACATTTGGAGACCATAAACATAAGTTTTCCTAGATAGTTTTTTTATTACTTTGACTTTACTGATTAGGACTAGACAAAGAAATCAATACAGTTAGGTTTGGTATGATTTCCTAGCATGGATGCAGTTATATTAGGAAAATTACTCTCAGAATGGTATTGCTTTTTCTTATTTCCCCCTCCATATTTAAATTTACAGAACTGCATACTCAGTACTGTTATATTTAGAACAAGCCATAAAAGTACTGGTTAAAATAAATCCTACAACTGTGTTCTCATTTGTGTTTAAAATCATAAAACTATCAATTCCACAGTTTACTATCCAGAATTAAGAAACAGAAATACTACAAAGCAGAAAAAAGACAGGATTTTTAGCTCCTAGTTTTGAACCCATACTCGTATGCTTGCTTTTTTTTTCTTAAAGCCAAAACAGTAATTTAATTTATAGCACCGGCCTATAAACACTGTCTGGAGCCCAGGGAACAGATGAAGAAATGATGTCTGGAACTGGGACTTAGAGACCAGAAGCAGAAGCCTTCTAATGTGCCTATCCTGCCCTCTGAAAACAACTGTGAATGACACCATGAGTTAACCTGTAGTTAGAACATACACACAACTGCACTCATAGCAACCCCATGAAAGCCACAGCAGGTGAGAGAGGAAGAAACAGATAAAAAGATGGGCAATTACTATATTCTATTTATATAACATACATTACCTCATGGGATACTGTATCAAACTGCCCAAAAAGCTGACCCATAGTGATTGATTTAGGATTTACAGTTCTGAAAATCACTTTTTCTTCTTCACCATAACCACGCTCTTTCATAAGAGACAGTGTATCTGCCAACACGTGTAAAACTTTGGTCTTCCCCGAAAAAGATTCCCCTACCAGCATAAAGCTGTTAGATAAAAAAAAAAAAAAACCACACTATTAAAAAATTTATTTTTCAGTTTAGACTTTCACAGACCACAGGAAGGCCAGCAGCATCATTCATATGCTTAAAGCTATTTTTCACCTAGTTTTCAATAAACAGAACAAGCAAATCTGGTTTGTATATATGAATCATTTAGGCAAAAATAGTTTATTTGCACATGCAAATCTGATTGCACAGCCACTGTATGCAAGTTGTCCTCTAAAACAGATTTACCACCACCCTACTGCATTTATTTGCTCAATCCAATATTACTTTCTAGTTACTTTTAAGTCTAGATAGTTTATAACAAACTTCCGGAAGAATATAAACAGTAGGAACATGCACTCCACACAGAGGGGAAAAAAAAATAAAAAGCATCAAACTATATTCACCTACATTTAAAAATAACTTTTATAGTCATCCAGGAATGGGATGTGACTATAATAATGTCTGTCACACTGAAAATATTCATTATTGAGCTGAACACCGATACGTCTAATTTTATGTGTTTTCTCCACACAGTTGCTATTTCAGTAATAAAAGCTAGGAATAAAATGGTAGAGAACTGATAATATTTTAATATAAAAAAATGTTTACAGTCCTAAGTCTTCACCATAGTGATACCCACAACTAAAAAGCATTATAGAGGCAAGGCTACTTCTGGTATCACGAGTAGTACAACTCCCCAGATACACAGTCACAAGAATTTTGGGATGTGTAATAGCACCACTAGTGACCAACTGTTTAAATACAAATAGAAACATTTTGCCACCCTTAAGACCTTTTGCACTTGATATAAATAACAACTATGGTACGAGCCAAAATGAATACAAATACTGCTTGTGAAACAGTAATGAGAATCTTACCCATGTCTAACAATCATCATTTCATATGTCTGTATCATTTTCTCTATAAAAGCTTTCACGGGTTGGACATTATGTCGAACGCAACATTCGCTGGCACATTCCAGAAAATCCTAAAATCAAACCAGATCGTACTACAATGTAACAGATAATGCTACAATTTAAATCACTCTCTTGGACTATAGTAGAACAGTTTATGCTTATTAGTAAGGGTTTCAATTTAATCAATACCTGAAATACTACTAAGCAGAATATAGCAAACATCCCTGGGAACAAACGAACGAACAAACAAACAAACAATCAATCAATCAGCCACTTCTGTACTTCATGTGCTAGAACAGGAGTTAACTGCAATTTTTATCTTGAGGAGAAGGCATGTCACCATCAGGAAACCAACACTGTGCTTTAGAACAATATGCTTTTAACAAGACACTAGTATTTACTGGAAATTTTTAACAAGTCATTTCATTTTGTCTTTTCCAAAATGCTCAACTCATTCCCAACCATCCTACTACAAAGGAGTTATGTTTTAATTGTGGCTATAAAGAAAATACAAACACAAGCCTTAATCTCACTTAATGATGTCCAAAAATTAGAAAAGAAATCAGCAAAAGACCCTAAAACTTGATAAATCTGCAAGTCAGTTTCCAAGCTGTATAATGCCTTACACAATCCTCCCAGATGTAAGGGAATTCAGATGTGCATTACACTCAGAACAGATACAAGAATATTCTTTGGTACTAATTTCATTGCAAACTTTCAGGACAAGTTTCAGCATTTTTCTTTATCTTGCCATAACTCACAAATTATGAATTATACTTGATTAAAAAGAAAACACCATGAAACTACCCACAATGATCATGACCAAGGAAAAATTACAAGTGTACTTACATTGTAGTCTGCATGAGGAAGCTTGATTCCAGGAAATAAATCACTAGTTATACCCATGAACAGAGGTATATCATGTGACAAAAATTTGGGCTCGTTCACATCCTTAATTGATCTAAGAAGCTAGAGGAAACAAATACACATTTCTACTGTCCTTATTAAAACATAGAATATACTGTACAGAAATTAAAATAATCTAATGTAATAAAGATTAACTAATCAAATGGTGCTTTTGATAAGGAGTTGAGCACAATTGTAGAATGACCAGCATAGCACTGTAAAGTGCAACGTGTATTTTACTATCGTCATTTCACAAACTGAGAAATGTAAATCAGCGATGCAACAAGACATGGTGGAACTGCCTTCAGAACTCAGGACTGCTTGCATATGCAAAATTCCTTAAGCATTATTCCCTCAGGAACTCACCAATATATCTTCATCTTCTGTGGGAAATTTCAACTTTAGATTCCCAGCAGCCACCAACACAGCTTTAACTGCTCGCATACCATAGTCATAGTGATACTGAGAGGAAAGCTGTTCTGAACAAAGCCTGTAGGTCATTACTATTTTCACTGACAGTGACTTCGCATTCAAAAATCCATATGAATAGAGTGAAATTTCTGCTATCAGAGCATAGTTAGGAACCATCATGGCTACTGTTCTGAAAAGAACCTGAAATACATACCCAAAGAAATATTTTTAAATAATTAATTGAGGCATGGGAAGGAATTTAGAACTTTGCAGGTAAAGGATTGGTATTTGTCCCATCACAGCATTTCTAACAGAAAATAGTTAACAGTTTTTTAATTAAGTACTGCTTAGTTACCCTGGGTAAGCTGTAGATCATTTAAAGCAGTTATGCTGGCCTGCAGAACATTTGGGAGGCAATGAAACAGAAGAACTATCAATGTTTGCAGTTTATGATTGTGTAGTTCACAAACACCTCTTTTAAATAAGAATACAATAAATACAATGTAAAAATACTTTCTTAAAGCATTTTTTCTAACCCCTCCATCTTAAAAGAGTTAGCATCCCAATCTCATAATCCACTCACAGCCTGACACTTGCCAATTTACTTCCTACAACAACAACAAAACAAAAAGATGCTTAGTATGCGTAAATCATATAACAAGTATATGTTTATATTGCAAGTGGTACAGTCTGAATTAATACCACCAATACACATCCCTCATTTAAAAAAAAAATAAAATTCTAGAGCAGAAGCATATATTTTATTATTTTACCTTCAGATTATCTGGAAGTTCAGAACGTCCTGCGTAGCCTGGATTCATAGTAATAGCTACAAAACAGTTGGGGTTAAGCTTCAGTTCAGTTCCTTCAAAAATAAATGTTTCTAGCCTTATCTGTATGGCTCTCTGGATGCAGAGGATCTGCTGTGCCACAACAGACAGCACTTCCAGTTCAATGCGATTGAATTCATCAAAACATGCCCATGCACCTGATGAAGCCAAACCCTTGAAAAACTACAAATGAAGAAAAATAGCAATAATATCTTTAACAGACTCTTAGAAGATTCAAAAGAAATTAAGAGTATCATGTTGAAAGTTTAATTACATGAAAGACACAACTATGATAACAATATCAAAGCCTGTTTAGAGTAAAGATCAGTGATGTACTGAAGAACAAAGTATTTTCTTGGTTCTGAAGAGAGCTACATCAAGAGATCTTGATCCTGTTTCATGTTTTAATTAGCAACTTCATAAGATTTCATAAAGCATATTAAATTAAACATATGCAGAGATCAGTATACAGTGTCCAAGGGTAGCATACCACAGGTGTCACATTTATTTGACTCTGCAAAGAAGGAATTCTACAGTTTTAATCCTAAAAATTAAAATGCAAAATACATTTATTTTTTATTTACCTTTCCCATTGCCAGGTAATCGAGGCCATCAGAGCAGTTGAAAACAACACACTGAACAGCAAGAGCTTTAGCCAAATCTTTGGTGGTCTCTGTTTTACCTGTTCCTGCTGGACCCTCTGGGGCACCACCAAGGTTTAAATAAAAGGCTCCAATCTGAGAAACAGAAATAGTTTATGGAAATTATTAGTACTTCACTCATATGAAATTATTCTGAATGAAAATGTTAACTTCAATTTCATGAATAACTTCAGTTTCATTATATCTAACATTAATAGTATGATTATACTAATTTAAAAACATCTGAAATTTAATTACAGCTTAGAAATATATACAAGAGAATTGAATTTTGACCCTAACAGAGAGTTAGTTTCATTATCATCATGACTGTGATTAGTTAGTCAAACTTTATTAGAACCAGTCTTTCAGTTCTTGCTTAGATACATTTTTAAAATAAAATCTGCTACAATTACATGGTTGCTACTCCTTTCTATCTCTGTTTCTCCTTATCTTTTCCCACACTGTCTGTCCCCCTTCACTGCCTGTGCATTCCGCTGACCATTCCATATTCTCTCCTATATTCCACTGAAGCAGGAGGAAAATCTGACAAAAAGAATAAAGTTGCAGACTCTAAACAAAAACTCAGATTCATTTGACTTCTAACCCACAGTTAGAAGGCCACATCTATATTGACAAGCACTCGGAATAATATATTAAGACCTTGGTGAGCAAACAATGAGACTTCCATCTGCCCGAGTGACAGACTTCCCACTGCTTTGCTCCCAAGATTCAAGGTGTTCGAGCCTAAAAAAGAAACAGCCTACCAGCTGCACACCAACGTACCTTGATGTTTTGGCAAATAGGCGCCATAACCATATAACCATACCACAAAAACTGAAGCCACAAGGAGGGCATCAGTCGGGTCTTTCAGACTTTTTCTTTCTTAAATCCTACTCTGTGTGCGATCAGGTCTCACAGCATGAAAACTACCATCTTAAAACAGGAGGAGGATGGGTGCCTAGAAAAGCTTGAAACCTTTTTCCAGCAAAATGAGCTGCTGTAAATGATCATCAGAAAAGCCGTATCTGAGATGATTTTGGTAACTTTCAATGTTCATGTTAGTTGAGGATAGACCAGCACAATAATAAATACCTGTAAAACAAGCAGGGATACTAAAAAGTTGCCCAACTATTGTGCTAGTCTTTCATACAACATGATCACAAGTGGATCCTTCTCCACTTTAAAATACAGTAAATACAGTATTTAGTAGCACTGGTGGAAGATCATACCAAGGTGCGGTAACACCTGTCTGTAAGAGGAGTAATGACAAGGCGTGGTGAGTTTCCAAGGTATTCGTAGGCATATTTTACAGTGCAATTAACGATGCAGACATGAACGTGCTCAGATTCCCAGTAGTATCGTAGTTGTGCAAGCCACTGAAAGTCTGTTTCACTTTGCACATCTGATAAACACAGAATTGAGAGCAAACATAGAAAATCTAGTTATCTAAAATATCTTTTATTAGGTTACATTTAAAACATCTCTATTGCTGATGCTCACATCCAAATACTCACATACATAATACTGTTGTGGTTTAGGCAGCAAAATCACATTGGTTAGCTATTTTTAATTAACAATATATTAAAACACATGAAAACAAAAATGTTTTAAAAGATAATTACCACTTTCAATCATTTCCATGAGGACATCCCTAGCATGAACATCAATAGTAACCAAGGCACCCAGTGTAGTCCTTGTTTGCTTTGATAGTTTTCCTCTTACCAGCTCTACAATATCATTAAGTTGAAGTTGAAGTCTATCATAATAATCCTTCAAACCCTAGGAGGAAAAAAAAATGTAATTCTGAAATTATATGACAGCTTCAAGTTCCAGACTTCTTGTTGACTAAATATCTTAATGGAGATTGCTTATTAAGCCCTTCTTTTACGTTATCATGGTTTTGCAGCAATTTTTCTCTCAGTCAGTTATTTATATTGCAAAGCTACATTTTAATCTATGCTTGCTCTAAATAAGAATATTCAAATACCTGAATCAAATGTATAAATCACTGTACACAAATTCATGTATATCAAACTCATATGCTGACCCTTTTTCAGATTTTATTCTGATTGTAGAAAAATATTTGATTAAGCAAATACATTAGGTGAATTAATGAATTTTTTTTTAAAAAAGATTATGCATTACAAAGTACCTCTGGTCCACTGCGAAGAACTTCATGTACCTCGCTTGTCCAGAACATCTGAGACACACACAGTACTGCTTGTCCAGGCCACTCCAGAACCCATCTTCTTCTCTCAGTCTCTAGATATGCCTGAAAGAGTTAAATACAGTGACAGTGCATATGGTGATGTAATACAGATGCACGTAATGTGACCCTCTTAAAATTCTTTGCTAAAAAACCCATTTTTCTATTTCCAAAATCCAAAGGGACTTTTAAATTCTCTTTTTCCCTTAGATTTGCAATTTGTTATTTAAAAAAGTAAAGATTCTTGCGATTTTCTTTCCATATTATGTAAATATACACAACTTGCTAAGCTTCATACAAAGAAACGTTTTCTGGGTAATTATATTCTTTCAGGAGGGAGCAAACATATTACAAGTGTTGTATTTCTAACTTGTAATTAAATTTAAAAAAAAAGAATAATTTATTTACATCAGGTAATATATTCTATAAACACAGTATTGCTGCAAAGCTTTAAAAATAATTTATATCCAGTGTTATAGGAAAATAACTCGATTCTCATTCAAACTGAATTCCTACTTATCTCACTAGCCTATAAATACTTGTTAACTTCATCCTGGCCGCATAACTTCATCAACTCTTGTGTTAAGGAAGAATTTTAGGAAGCCAAGAGACAGCCTTAAAGTAAAGAAAGATCTATTTGTGTGACAGTTATTAAATTAGTACAAACCCCATACCATTCTTGATCTAGCAATAACATCATGTATACTCTTCAGCATAATATCTTCTACTTGAATTAACCACTTCTCCACTGCACCTCGAGCTTCAGAAGTAGAAATGGTTGAAATGAGTTCTACACACTCGCCTTCAGAACTACACATTGCTTTAATATCCAAATTGGGAAGGAAATGTAGTTTAGCAATGCCTTCAAAACATTTCTTCAAGTGAGGCTGTACTCTGAGGGGATCCTTAGTCTCTGACAGGATCTCCAACATTTCATCATTAGACAAAAAAAAGAAGCTAAAAAAAAAAAAATAGTCCAACTATATTATCATGTTACTGTAAAGGCTGACATTATTCACAACAAAATAAGCATTAAAAAAATCTTTGTTTTCTAAATAGCCAAAACTCATTATACCGGGGAAAGAAGAGACGTTTTTTTTCAAGATAAGCATTAAGTCCTTTCATGATTTTGTCAAGAAGCTCATTACAGTTCCGAAGCTTCTCTAATAGCCCTGTCAGGGAAGTAGCAACAAGAACCTGTAACAACAAACACATGTAAACTGCAGAGTTATAAATAAGATACTTCAAATAGTAGAAGTTATGCAAATAATGTACAACATGGGTAAGCAACTGATGTAGTAGTTCATTGTATATATTCTGAAAACAAAAGCATTGTCCAAAAAACCCCAATCAAACAAACGAGCAAACCAAAAAAAAACCCAAACAAACAAACAAACCAAAATGAGAGAAGCTACTATTTCCTTTTAGTACCGTATATTTTCCCTACCTTTGGGTCTTTGGCACAGTGCTTCATAATATCTCTCCAGCATCTATCCACAGTCTGAAAGAGATGCCCCTCTTGTGGCATCTGTTGCATAATATCTTCAGAAGAAAAAATAGGTTCCAAATAAAGCCACTGTGCTTGCACTTTCAGCCATTCATCAATAATCTCTTGAATTTGAATTAAGCGATTTTCCCACTCCTGAATAAATATTTAAAGACTGTTACCTTAATATCTCCAAAGCAATAATGTTAAAAGAAAATACATACAAGAAAAGTAGACACTGTGGTACTCCAGTTCTCAAGGAAAAAAGACAAATGTCTACTAGTAAACAAAAGAAAATAAAATTACTTAGGAATATTTAGGTTCTTCTGCTTACACAGATTGCCAAAAGGAGTTCAGAAAGTTTAACTTACCTGGAAATGAATTTTCCAAAATATAGTTATCACTTCAGTCCTATAATCTTTTAACATCATAATACCCAGGATGCTACCAGTGACAAATTCTGTTACATCTCCCCACAACAAGAAGCTCTTGGTTTGCAGCTGAAGTACAGCGGGGACATAGGAATACCAGAAGGGCCACACTAGATCACAGGAGAAATTCAGCCAGCCCAGTATCCTGCCCCTAAAATGGCAAATAGCAGATAACTCTGGAAGAGGCTTGAGAGGCTGCCAGTAAAGGGTAAATATTATGTATGTTCACTGAGCCTGCTTGAACCTGAAGATTTCCTACACAAACCAATAAAGAACTTGGGAGTGGGGTAATAGCAAAGCAATTTCACCAGCTCCTCTCCTGTAAAGAGTCCTGGTGTTAGCACCACAAAGACGACTCTAGCCCCAAAACCACAAAAGCAGCTGTAAAGCAACTCCATCACTGTTCTGAGGCCTGATTAAAAAAACACCTTCTCCCAGCCCTCAAGAAGTTTTCTTGTACAGGCAAAAATACTATAGTTCAAAATTTGAGTCCAAAACTCAATTAAATCACTAAATGTTCCTATTATTAATAAGAACAAAATTTTAAGTTAATAAGAAGCAAGGTTAGAGACACTAAAAGAAATAGTGATTTTGTAACATAAGTGGGAAAAAAAACAAACCCTCTTGGTTGTACTTGAACCTGAACAGAAGAAGGAATTCCAACACAGAAATAATGCAGGTAGGACTTATATGAACTCAAAAGAGTCTTGGTGAAAAATCAATCAAGGCATTTCATTAACAAGAGAAACAAAGCTGTGATACAGTTGGCATACTCCGGCATTACAGTTATCCTGCAAATAAAAATGGTAAAAACCAAAAGTAGTATTCATCATACCCTGATTTCTTTGTCAAATGGTTTAATGAATGGTGATCCTCTCATTGTCTGAGTTTTTATAATCTGATCATCAAGAATAGCTTGAATCTCATCCACTGCAGACAGAATATGAATACCAGTCTCACGATACAAAGATGTATTGAAGGAAATTGAACCCCAGGTTTCCTGCATGGCATGCATTGCTTTCTCTAAGGAAAACTCCTGCAGTTTAAAAAGAAAATAGCTTATTTTAGTCATTGCATTATTTCTTTCCAGCTCACTAATTTAATATAGAAGCTTAGCTATCTGAATAAGCTATTTTGCTCTAACATCATAAATTCACTTCTTACTATTTTTTTTAGTATATCATTTTCAAGTGCACAGAAAGCAGTACACATCGGGAAATCCTAATGATGTAACACGAGATACAAATGTTTACACACTCACTGTTAATCATCTAACAGGCCAAATTCTCACCATATCTCTTTTGTTGCTTAAGGGCAAAGGCAAAAAAATCTAGTAAGTCATAAAAGCCATCACTAAGAGACCTGGTGTCAAATTTGTCACTATCAAATTTCTGTGCTTACCTTGCTTGCACCTACACTTATAGCTTCAAACTCTTCCAAATAAGGGGCTAGATTTTGCTTTAAAACTTTTCTCAAGGTAGTTCCAGAGTCTGGCGTTAAATCATATCCTACTATATTTGACATCTGCTGCCAGTGATGAGCTCTCATGCCAGGGTTACAAAAGACAGTCACAGTGGGAATATTCTCCTAATACAGGAAAAACATAAGGTAAAAATTGTAACGTGCATTATTTCTTAACTTTTTAATCATCTTTGATGTGCATTTAAAATTCTCCTGCAGTAGCTGATGACACGAAAATCTTTTCTAAAAAGTGCAGATGGATCCACTCAGTTGTACATTCCATTTCTAAATAATTGTTACAAACTGCTGAAGAAGAAATATAAAACCATCAAGCACAGTCTTAGCAGAAAAGAGAAAAGGAACAGTTTTTCAGCTATGTTATGTTAAGTTGGGTTTCCATTAACATAACATAGAGTCCCATTTCAAAATTCCTAACTGCATCCTTAAATGTTTCTCTGCATCCAGAAATTACTGTTCTCCTTTATGTGCCCACTCTTTACACAATTCACATCCATAAAACTATGAAGATATAGAAAATCCAATTTTATGAAAATCAATGGGACAGTACAATCTGAAAATGGTGATTCAGCACTCTCTCCAGAACAATAGAGCCTCTGACACTGCATCATCTACCTATACAGAGTAGTGAACTGAGCATTTGTCCCTCAGTACCACATAGTAATTTCCCTCAACTATTCTTACCTTAAAGTCTTTAATCTGCTCCAGAACTGAAGAACACATTTTAAGTGTTGGATCTGCCTTTGTTTCTTCTTCTGTCTCGTTTTCTATAGTTCTGCGTTGTGATGTCTTTTTCCACACCTGTTGAATTTTCTTCTGTTTTTGTTGGAAGAGTTTTGACACTTTATGTATCTCTCTAAAAAACTCATCAACCTCAGCTTCCATGTTTTCTCCATTTAGTTCCAAAATGGTACCATCCATCCATCTGAGAAAAACCACAGTCAGGAAACAGAGTAACAAATATAGTCCACAAACAATTAATACTTTATTTTGCAAGACAAGCAAGATGTAGATTAATAGTTATTTAACTTAGAGTAACCCCCTTGTTTTTAATTATTGTCATTCTGTGAAAAATTCTAATGCACAACTGAAGGTGGCTTGATCCCACTCTTTTGCGTGTTTGGGTAATTCTCTCAAGTCAATCACATATTTAAACCAACTAACTGCATGGATTGAGAAATATTTAAATTAAGCTCATATGTTGATAGAGATCAACATATGACATCAAAACACAATAGTCTTTTGTGTTTTCAAAAGATCCATACTTTCTAACTGTATTGTATTATAACTTCCAAAGAGTGCAGGAACTGGCAAACAATCTCACCTAGACTCAGACATACTACAGTTTTTGTGACAGGATCTAGCCACAAGGCAGCAACATAATCATTTGAGCATGTTTTAGACAGCCCTTAGGTGAAAAATGGGTTTCATTACACACAGATTGTGAGCTTTCTAACCTCCCTTTCTGGTAAACAAAATAGCTCCTAACTATCCAAATTTTTTCTTGCTAATAGATTTCTTTCACAGAGTCTGCCTTATTATAGGCTTCATCAGCATGACCAATACAGTTAGAACCCAGTTTGTGATATATTCCCTTGTAAAATAATAATGAACTGACTTTTTAAAAATCTAAATTACAAGTAACAACCCTGATATGTAAGTTATATTACTGTTATACTTGGATTTCTAATAAAAAATAAATGTTTATGAGAAAACAAATCTATAGTCTACATCTGACATGAACAAAACCAGCAGAAGCATTTTCCCGTTCTCCCTCATTTAGCTTCAAGAGCTGAGCTACCTTTTTTCTGTTCGTTGCCATTTCAGTATAAGATTGAAGAGTTTCTGATACGGTTCAATGTCAACTTTTAAGTTATTGAGGAGTGGGAAGTCACTCTGTTTCCTTTCAAGCAGAGTCTCTTCTTTATTAATAAGAGCTACTGCTTCATCAGCCTCCTGGATGCGTTTCTGTAATGCCCTCAGGTCAGCCACATACTGAAATAAAATAATTGTATGTCTTGAGAGATAATTAAGTTATGCTCTGAACAGCTATCAAAATAAAATATAAAAATATAATAAGCCTTTGTATTTATTAAGATTTTAGAAAACTTGAGTTAAAAACATTTAAGAGTATAAAACCATCTTCAAAATGTTGGAGCTTTAAATTTCCCTGTTCCAGTAGGTAGGCATACATGGTTTTGTGTACCTCACATATCATAGGGGCAACTGGGATTTATTAGCTTTGGATTTCTGTTTTGTGCTTTGCAGTGTTTTGTTTTTATTACTAAGCACAATTGTGATATCCTCCAATTAAAACACAAGACATGCTCTGGTGATTATAAAATAGTTTTAGAAATAAAAAAATAGAAATTGAACCCAGTGGTCTGCTCTTCATTAGAGCAAAAATGAAGTTTGGAGGTTCATAGGAAAAAAAACCCAACAACATAAACATTGCTACTAGTCACTCTTTTAACCTGCACTTTTTTCCTTCGGTTCCTCAATCTATCAATATCAGGGAAGGAAATTCTGATCCCACTGAAGTTATTTGCAAATAATGTCTCTGAGACCAGAATTCTATGCTTTAATGTAAACCAGAGTAAAAAAACCATTCACATCTGTAATATCTCAAACCTTGCTGGGATTTTCTATCAGCTAATTTAAGCACAACTTTAGAGTAAATTTTCCTTTCAATCAAATGTTATTGTCAATGTATAAAAAAAAAGCAGGGGGAGAGGAGGGCAGGGGTCATTTTATGAGTTTGTTCATTGTCATGAGAGGATAATGAACATTTCAGTTCACATTTGCTCAAATAAATGATTACTTTTAATTCTGAGTTTCTTCCATGACCCCTGTGTATTAAACACACACAAAACATTTCTACCCATTTTATACTAAACGTTAGTCAGACCTGTTGCATGCAATCCAGTTCTGAGTATTCTTCAAGCTCTGTCACAGAACATGTCAGCTTGTCCAATTCCACCATCAGTTTCTCATATTTATGTATTAGTTCTTGCTCTCCTTTACATTTAGACTGTTCAATCAGCTACAAAACAATTGGGGTTTTTTGAATGATAAAAAAGCAGGCAAATGTGATAGAAAATTAATTACACTCATTTTTTTTTTAGGCATTAAAAGAATGGTAACACACACACACACAAATTTACAGACATAGCATTCTCTCAAGGTGGGTATGTCCTAAGTTAGAGGTGTATCTACTGCCCTTGGACATACTCCTTAGTATCAAAATAAGACAGTGAAAGAAAATCCTCAATTGTGATATTTCAAAGATATTGATACTTTTTTTTATTATATTTTTAAATTCTTAAATGTTTTTAAAAGAAATTATTAAATCTACAGTAAATTAACTATGGAGAGGCAAGAGAACATCAAAAGGCTCCACTTGCTGCATCCTAGCCAGAAAGAAAGAATGCTAGCAAGATGAATACAGACAAGTGGAATAAAAGAAAATAAACTACAGTCATACAGAGAAAATTAGATGTGTCCTTTCCATTAATGATTGTTACCTAGAAAACACAACTCTGACAGTTTTTATTGGCGGAACAAAATACCCTTTTAGCTAAATTACTTCCTGTCCAAACCACAAACTCAGTATTACTAAGGGCCTCACAGTTACCTTCTCAGTACTAGTCAACTGCAGTAGAGTGAATTTTCACCTTCCTATGAATTACACAGTACTGACCACAAACAAATTAAGACTCACTGAAGGCTTTAAGTTACTGTAACAATTTTTAAATTACGCCACAAAAAGCCCTCTGTTGATATGAAAGTTTGGAAACTAGCAATTTATGCTTGTCTAAATTAGTATGGTTCATATTACATGTGTAGCTGTATTAACTTGCTGAGGAAGCAATTAGCTCAAGTAAAAAGTCTAACAAGTGAAAACATAACTAAGAAAATGCTCTTACCTCATCATGCTCATCAAAAATAGGTTTTATCTTCTTTGGCCATAATAGAACTGCTGCATTCAGTGCAATGTCTTCAGGAGCAAATAAAAAAACATCTAAGAAGTAATTCATTTGCCGAGAGCACTCCTATAAAAAGAGATTTCACAAAACTTTAGGTATCGTAGGTCTAAGATATATCTGCTATGATTTATTACAAGTGACATTTCCTCACTGACATGCAGAACACATGGGAATGGGGAATAAGAAGGAAAGGCAAATGGCAAAGAATGAGCTGGACTTCCCACTTTCGTCTGAAGGAACACTGAGGGTGAAGTTTATTCATACATGCAGCATGAGGAAATAGAATCTGCACTCCAGATCTGTGTAAGTCATCATGTTTGGTAAAAGATTAAGATTAAAATTAAAATAAAAATAAGTAAAGGATTAAGATTAAATGTAGTCATTTACCTTGATCCTTAACAACAGGTCCTGAATACCCTTGGTTTTGGCCTTCTGTATGTAAACTATTGTTTCCACTATTTCTTCTGTTGTCTCAGGCACTTGTAATGCACGTTCTTTAATTGCTTCAAATTCCCTGCATATCCTAGAAATTTATTTCAAATAAAATATCGAACTGTAAAGATTTTAGTTTGACTGGCTTCAAGCTCAGCTTTAATGGAATTAAAAGTCCAAATTACTTCTTTAAGTATTACCTACATACAAACACCATTATTTTATGAAATGAAATGGGGAATATCACCAAGTCAGTCTAGAAAAATGCTGTTTATTAACTTGCAGTAATTGACTTGTTTGGATTTTGGGGTATTCTTTTGCAATAAATGCTTCAATTACTTTTACTAAGTACATGAACTTAATACAGTATCATTAGAAACATAGAAATGTGTGGGTTGGAAGGTACCTCCAGAGGTCATCTAGTCCAACCCCCCAGCTGAGAGCAGGGAGATCCTCAACTAGAGCAGGTTGCTCAGAGCTTCATCAAGCCCCACCTTGAATGTCTCCAGGGATGGGGCCTCAACCAC
>JAAGNO010023499.1:28792-44822 GCA_033439905.1 Ceryle rudis | reverse complement strand
TTCTCTTCTCTTCTCTTCTCTTCTCTTCTCTTCTCTTCTCTTCTCTTCTCTTCTCTTCTCTTCTCTTCTCTTCTTCTTCTCCAGGCTGAACAAATCCCAGCTCCCTCAGCCTGTCCTTGTAGGAGAGGTGTTCCAGCCCCTTGATCATCTTTGTGGCCCTCCTCTGGACCCACTCCATCAGGTCCATGTCCTTCCTGTGATGAGGGCTACAGAGCTGAACGCAGTATTCCAGGTGAGGTCTGACCAGAGCAGAGAGGTAGAATCCCCTCTCTCAATCTGCTGGTCACACTTCTTTTGATGCAGCCCAAGATGTGATCGGCCTTCTGGGCTGCAAGCACACACATGTTGCATGGGATCGTGTCCGGGCAGTTTTTGAATCTACCCAGAGAAGGAGACTCCACAACCTCTCTGGGCAGCCTCTTCCAGTGCTCTGTCACCCTCATGGTAAATAAGCTTTTCCTTATGTTCAGATGGAACTCACTGTGCTCCAGTTTGTGCCCATTGCCCCTTGTAGTGTTGCTGGGCACCCCTAAAAAGAGACTGACCCCATCCTCTTGACACAGACCCTGTCAGAAATAGACTTGCTGGCAGCAGGGAGAGGAGCAGAAAGGAGCAGCCTTAGTCACAAGGGAGAGCTTTCCCTCCTTCAAGGAGTGCTTTGGCACAGATTCTGTTCCCTCCTTATGGAGGCTGTGTGCACCCAGAACTAGAAGGTTGCAATAACCTGGGCTTGGCCTAGCATCTTTTTGTTCTAGCACCTCCTGCTGTGCTAGGAGAGAATCCTGTTTAGTGATCACTAGCAGTGTTCACCAATTACTCTGACAACACAGCACTTCATCCAATTGACAATGAAAAAATGTAATGAACAAGGGAAAAATGTATTTGCAGATTACTTATTGAAACCAGAAGGTCAAAATTAATAAAATGGGCTACTCACATGATACCATACCCGTTAGCAGAACACGTGTAAGCATATTATTATGGATTAATGCCTGGAAAGTAACACTTAAATGACAAGATGTCTTTTATTATCCAGATTTTTTTCACTGAAATACCATCAGCAAGTGGATTTGTTAAAAACAGATCTGTAAAATACAAATAACTAGGGTTTTAAAAGTTTCTGAGTCTTGTTACATACTTTTAAAAGAAGACTGTTGAAAAATCTTACTGTTGCTGGGGTAACTTCTCTGCTGTGAAGGTGAAATATCACTGTTTCTGTTATGGGTTGCCAAAACTGGGAATCTAATAGAGGTTCATGCCTTCAAGTCTCACCAGTAGTAAGACTGAACATGTATTCTAAAGAGGCACAAATATAAACACACTCTACAACACAGACATACACATCCATGTGTCCAGCCACACAGATTGACACAGAGAGAATACACAGCACTCACAAACACCACCAGTGGTCTTATGTGGGATGAAGCTCTATTACTGGGAAATACATACATGTATATGCACACACTGCGGATGTTAGTCTGATGAACTTATAAGAAAAGGTTTATTATTTATACTAAATATTAGATCAATTCTATATGAATATGGCTTGAGTTGCGCTTCAAGGATGGGCCACCAATGACGTTGCAGCCCCAGGGTCACATTTAAAAGGTTGTTACTGTGTATTGACTAGATTCGGAAGAATGGCTGGGCATATAGGGTCTATCAGGATGATCCTGTGTGCCAGGGGGATTGATAGAAAGTCATTTGTACATGGGTTGAATATGGATGAAGCTTGTGACTGTATAAGGCATCAGTACAGAAAAAGCCTTTTGCAGCATAGTGTGGGCTTACTTTTCTTCTACAGGAAGAGTCAGCACCTGCTTTCCTAACCATTAACATAAAACAGCTGCTGTCTACAGGCTGTACACAGGTGCCTTCATTTTGAAATGCTTCTTGTACTCAGTGGACAAGAAGTTCTATCTTGCCCTTTGTTTGTATGTCAGCTTTCATAGGAAGGTAACACCGTAAGCAGACAAGGCATGGTGGAGGGCTTTTTTTGAGATGTTTTTTTTGTTTGGTTAGTTGCTTTTTGTTTTGGTTCTCTTGTTGTTGTTGTTGTGGTGGTGGTCGATTTTGTTTGTTGGTCTGGTTTTGGGTAGGGTTTTCTTTGAGACAGAGCATTGTTGAGCTTTTCATTTTTACTCCTATTTAAAAAAAAAAAAAAAATCCTGTTTAAAATTCTCCACCTGTAGCTCCCTGTTGGAGCTTTTTTGTCTTCAGGCTTTTTTCTATCTTATTTATAAGTGGATATATGTGAAGTTCATTTAAACATATAGAAAATGTCTTGTTCAACAAGCTTCTGGTATTGTTCTCCCCAAAGCATCCTCCTTGTGCATCATTCTTTGTCTGGAAACACCTCCCAGTTGTTAAGAAACCATTGACTTGTTTTGTGTGGCACTATCTGACTATTTTTGACAAATAACTAAAGAATTCTCTGCTGAAATAGTGTTCCCCCCTCATTGTTCTCCCTTTATGTATTTTCATGTGTTGTTTTTCTCTTCAGAGCACTCTTATAACATATAAATTAAAGTAACCTTGATTGCTAGGTTTTGTTTTCCAATCTCCCATAAAAATTGAAAAGCTTGTAAATTAACTTCTCTTTTCTTGTTTACTTCGATTCTTTTGCAGATTATTAGCCTCAACTTTGTCTTTCTCTTTGTGCAAAGATAACACAGCCATCCATAATTCACAACCCAGAGTTCAGCTTGAATCACATTCCATCTCCTGCTGTAATTATCTTTCATTCCATCGAGTACATAGTCAAGTAGAAAATTCAGAAATAATAGTGCAACTGTAGCTCTGCTACTCTGAAATTAAGTATGAAACTCTGGGGTATATCCTTTCTTTGATTCACGTGTATATGTCCTCTAAATTAAGGCCTTAGATGTTCAGATCAAAGTCAGAATATGCAGTACTTCGTCATTCATTTTCCATGTCAAGTGGAAGCTGTTTTGGGAATCAGTGGCTAGCAAATTTGTCATCTTGACTGCAAAAACTGCAACCATAAAATCAGCAACCATTTTATTCATATATAGTTCAGAACATATGTGATGCTCTTTAAGTAAAGCAACAGTGCCCAGATATTTATTGATTAAAATGTGTTCTGGACAGGTTATTTTTACACCAAAGGGAATAAATAGTTGAGCAGCATGAGTCTTTCAGAAACAATTCCAAACGATCAAAGTGTTCATAAGAGAGGAAATTAAATACTGTGGAATAAGGAAGACAAACCTGATGAAGTATTTGAGAAAATCCAAAAGATAGTGTTTATTTTTTCCATATGTTGTTTCCATTTATTTATAAGTTCCTGGAGCTGAGGAGCTGCTGAAAAAACTAGCACCCCTGATGATTTTGTACGAATAAACTGCTCACATGTTGTCACAGGTTGCTTCTGTGGGCAGAATGTGATGTGGACGGGCAGAATGTGATGTGGACAGGCAGAAGGAAGGGATACAGCAGGTTGCCCGTGTGCCTCTTCTTGAGGACATGGTGTTGGTAAGCAGCTGGACATAACAGAAAGAAAAAATAAAGACACAGATTGCAATGAAAAATTAGTTTCTGCAACATCTTTCTGGGCAATGCAGATAACTGTGGGGAAGAGCTGATGAGGGACGATAACTGTCTTGACAAGAAATGGGTCTGTTGTTCTGTGAGAGGTGACAATAATGATGATTTAATAGGCAAGATTAGTGCTAATGATTTGTGAACACTTCAGTTTTATTTTAACCAAGGGATTGATTCTATGAGTTGGCACTGCCCCTGAAACTGGGTATTCTCAACTGGAGCAGGAGTTCTTTGGAAAATGAGTTTTTGTTTGAAATTGCTTGAATTTATGTATTTTAAAATTTTGAACTAACCTAAAAGTGACCAGTGTGATTTAGGAAAACCAGTTTATTATGAAGTTAATTCTAGCATTTTTATAATAGTACTTTTCACTAATTTGACTTCAGGAAATAAACATTCAGCTAATATTAACTTTTTCTTCTACTTCTTATTATGCTTCATTTTGGCACTTGCTAATGATGTGACCATGAAAAAGGGAAGAAATAATGTCTGCTCAAAAGTATTATCTTTCAGAATTCCCTGAAGTTACAAAATTCACATTGTGACCCACAATGTCGAACTACAGAAGACAAGAGGACAAAAGTAGACCAAAACCAATAAATGGCTTCCTGTGAATTACTGGTCAAGTACACACAAATAAAAAGATTGCTGTTCAGAATCAAACACATAAATACCCAGTATGGTGTAATTATATATAAGCAATGTCATTAAAAGCAGAACTGGATACTTCTCACTTGCCTAAAGGTATTTTGGTAACTTTCTTGTTATACAGTACAAAGAAACACCAAAAAAAAGAAGACTGCTCAACTTGTTAGAGGTGAAACTACCAGCTGTCTAAACCACTATTTTATTCTCCTCCAAATCCTAAGTCTGGATGTCTAGAAAAATAAGAAAATAAGACTTGCTATAGCTGGGAAAAAAATGAATATCAGAATATTTGAAAAACTTAAATTTACATGCCGGTGGGTCTGGCAAATGTATAAGGAGACCATAAATGCAAAGAATTTGCTACACAGAATTTAGTTTGCCTCTGATGTTGAAAACAGATGAGGACTTGTAGAAAGTACTGAAAATGTAACTTTCCCAGCTGCCAAACTATTGTAGAGGTCCACTGGCCTTTTTGCATGCTCTTTGATGAAACCCTGGTGCTTCAAAGGGCTTCCTTCCTACCTTTTAAATATTCATTTCATACACAATTTATGCCATTGGCATGTAAGCCAATCTTCAGTATTGCTGGTACCTTGATGGCCTCACACTGCCATCAGCTGATTGTGCAGTTTTTATCCTTTTAACATTTCACTAATTGCTGATGTTCTTCTGTCTCCTTTCCCATTCCCACTGGATCACCCTTTTGAGAGCAGATGCATCAGCGGTGCCAATAACAAAGCAAGCTAGTTATAATAGTGGCAAAGAAAGAAACAAATGGTTCATCATTCCTTATAAATCTTTAAATAGATCTTTTAAAGATTTTTTTCTTCTTCTTCTGTAGTAATTGCTTTGATTGTTTTCATCAAGTTCTATGGAGTTTTGTGCAGTGGGTGTAAATGCAATGCATATTTTTATTATTCATTATTTTTCTTCCATATTGTGAACAGAGCCTTGAAGCTGTGAGATAAGGTGATTTACAGACTGGTATTTAGGAAAATAATTGTATTAGCCCACTTTTAATTTTAATATTACTCCCCTGATGATTCATTCAAGGTGAATTTTTATCTCATGCTCTGCCCTTATCTTTCTGAGTACAGACTGTCATCACATATACCTCATTATAAAAGTCATGTTATAGATGTGATCACTTTTCACTTTTCCTATTAAATAGTGATTTTCTTTCCTCATTTTGTAAGTAAGAAAATGCCAGTCAGTTATACTCAAAAAGTAATGGGCTTTTTTTTTTTTTTTAAATACCTGCCTCCCAGCAGATGAGAATTCTTGCTTTAAAGATTTTGGTTTGGATCTGCTTTTCTATATGAACTAACACAAATAGTCAAGTCACTACTCAGTGATTAAGTCAGAGACGGTTCACAGGAAAGCAATTTGAGTGGACGTGATTTGGTGAAGAGCCAAAATGGAAGGGAGATGCCTTAGCACTGAATATATTATAATATAAATGTCTACAAGCAGAGCTCTGTGGTAGGGATCTCAGGATCTGTGTTACTGCCAGCAGGGAAAGGAAAGGAGATGATTTGGACTTTGCAAGCAAGATATGTAAGACCAGCCAGTCTGTGTCACAGCCCAGACTGCTCTCCTGCATATTGGCAACTGCAGCTTTTTTTTCAGAAGTGAACGGATCACCTAGTCTTTTCTAATGACAGTGATGCAGGTGCCATTCATTCTCTCTCTTCTATGTAATAAGTGGTGGGTAAAGCCAAGGAAATTTCAGGTGGGTTTCTTCATAAATATCCATTTGAAACAAACTGTTCCATCTCAAACCAGTGCTAACTGATTGTTCCCTCACTGGGAAGTCAAACTGCAAAAATCTCTGACCCCAGGATCCGCTTGGGTGTTAGCAGAAGAGCTGTGCTCATGTTAAAATAGGATGCTGTTGACAAAAAGGAGAGCAGTGACAGAAGGCTGGTGTTTGCCTTGTCCATGTTTACAAAGCCACGTCTTGCTTTCTTGCTTTTCATTTCTGTTTTGCAGAGCAGCCACATCTACAGCTTGCATTAAGATTTACTTTCCTGAGGCAGAATCAGAAACCAGAAAGGTAGGCTGACAGTCTTGATAGGATGCGCAGGATGCTCTGCACTCATCATTTCCTCCTAGTCATGAGTCTGTGAGGCTGCTGAATATTGTCATCACTACAGAAGAGAAAAGAGGTGACAGACAGGTTTATCCTACTGATCTAATGCTCAGGGGTGTATACAAGTGACTCCATATTTACACACAGATGAATGAACCTACAGTTATAGCAAATTCCTGATTGTTTAGATACCTGTCTAAAGTTGTGGCCTAAGAATTACAGAGGAGTATGAGACTAAGAAAGAAATGAAGATTTTATCCTGTCAGTCTTGTATTTAGGCTGGTATTCAGCTTCATCCTCATAACTTCAGCTTTTCTAACCACTTTCACTCTGTTTCGGAACCTGTACTCAAGACCATAGTTAACACCATGCGTTCACAAAGTCAGATCCACTTCAGTTGTTCAAATTAACACAAGTACAACTTGAGGAGGCAGCTTATATGCACTTTCTCTTAGTGTGCAGTAAGATAAAGGGTTTTTTTGCTATTGTACCTGACTGATATTTTTCCAGGAAAATGAGGAAAACCTCAATTAGAGTAAATCAAATGTTCTGAAGGCATGTGTCAATTAAGACAAAATTTTGTTGAAAACCTGTTCCCTCCTCACCTTGCCTGAAGGACTGTTAGGCAACCAGATTCTAGAATCTTCTGCTAGTAGTTTGTGAAGAAGACAGAGGTCCCAGGCTGGCCTCCTGCCTCCTTCCCCCATAAGCACACTACTGGATTGCCCGAGTCAGAAAGTCTACATCCACATGGGTGTCTGGATTGCTCAGCTCTGAAGCTGTCACATCAGCAGGCTGGAGCCTCTCCAGCTGCAAGTTTTCATTGTGAAATATCCAAAGGTAATACTTGTGTTACTATATCCCCAGAAATCATTTCCACCTCTCTCCTTGTATCCTGACCTAATAGTAATAACAATTTGAAGTGACAAAACTCTTGTAATCTGAATGTGGTAGTATTTCTAACAGCTTTTTTATTACTTGGGGACAGGGTTAAAAAACCCCAACCAAACAAAAAAACCCTGGGATTTCCATGGATGTTTCGAGCTCCAGTGAACCAAATTTTGAAGCAGTGTTGCTTAATTTTCCTTCCACCTCCTATTTTCTTTATAAAGAAGCAAGCTGAGGAAGATTCAGGGTAAGATCAGGCCATACATGTGCTGAGGCAAGACAGATCAGGAAAGGAAGCAACACTCAATCCTGTTCTACTGAGCCACTGGAAAAGTCAACTGTTCAGCCATTAGCCCAGCAATACAGAGAAAAGACTGTAGCTTCTGAGCTATAGATTCAGGCATCCACAACTTGCATCCAGCTTATTCCCTGTCTCACCTTCTTGATCAGTAACACAACCTGTCTCTGGCAGGAGGACTGTAGTGGTGCAGGACGTGCACCCTGGAAAGGCTTCCTGATGGGCACCAGTAAGTCCATTGATAGCTACTGTATACAATTACTACCTACTGTATTTTGTTGTATTCTTAATATACAAATAATGATTCAAGAAGTCCTACATGTGGAAGATGGGAAGTAGTGTGTGAGAGGAAGTATTTTGCTTTCAGTGTCACTCCTCCATATCTGTTCCTGTTTACATCAGGAGTCAAAACACCTGATGACATAGAGTCTGAGTGCAACCCTAAATGTAATGACCCCTCCTTAGTGCAGTTTTTTTTCAGAGGTGATCTTTACTGTCATTGGGGTCTCTCCCTTGTTCCTGACAGTTTGACGTGGTCCTTCACTCTATACCTCTGTTAAATGAAGCACTGTTATCACAAATAATATCACTCTGCCATGTTAAAAAAAAAAAAAAAAAAAAAAAAGTAGCAAGAATACTAAACATTGAGGGCTTGACAGACTATTTTGCAGAATACATTTAAATATCTGGGGTGAGATAGAATGATAGTAGTTGACAACGGAAGTTCCTTCTTTGTGATTGCTCTGAATCAACTTGATAAAATCAACTGTAAACTAAGAAGGCAAGAGTTATATCAGTTTTATAACCAATCCTAACATTTGCAGTGACTATATTTGGAATTGGGAAAACAAGATGTTGAAACTAAGAGTGGCAATAAGATTTGATTATTTGTAATCTGAAATAAAATCCTGCCATGAAAAAGTTATTGCTTTTTGGTGGCACTTACAATGGATAAAGATGAGTGAATCATTGAACTTTCCTAACATAGTGTTTACAGTGTTGTGCCTTTTAGAAAACAAAAAAGACCCAAAAGTTCTGCTGAAGGAATACTTTTCACTTGACATGCTAAAAAAAGGAAGGGACATAAACATGTGGCACACTCACAAAATACAAATGGAAGCCCCTCTGTTCCTATGGCACAAGAACTGACGAAGAACACAACATTAAGAATCTTGAGGTTTGGTTATCTGACTGCTTGTATTTGAGTTAATTTAGTTTAACCGGCTACCAGCTGGGAAATAACCATAGGTATGTCCTAGCCTTCAGCCTTACAGTGGTGTGAACCAATGCAGGTTACTTTGTGACCAGCTGTGTGTCTGATAACTACAGTATGTGTGCCAACTCAATTATTTTTCATTATATGTGAGCGAGATGTGTTAAACAGAGGAGATTTTTGAGCAGCCTTTCTTCCTTTAGGTTTCACTAATATGCTAGTACTAACATAGAGACAAAAATATAAAAAAAAAGATTAAAAAAATTAAAGCACAGGGAAAGTGCCTACTTCTTCCTATAACTGCCTTAAAGAATCTCCCTTACTTCAATGTCCCTAACCTAAAGGGCCCCTCACTCTTTCTATATCTTCTTGCAGTAAATCTTATTCTTGTTAAAGAATAAGATGTCATTTACATGAAACTGATCATTAACCAGAAGCTTCTTCAGAAGGGGTTGAGGAACAGAGACAGAAAATTAGGGAAGTTTTCATTATTTGCCTTTTTTTCTGGATTATGCATCATAACATATTGGATTTGCAACTTAATATCTTTCCTCTCTTTTTGATGGGAATGCATGAAGGTCTGTTTTCCTGGAACTAAATGTAAAATCAATTAAGTAATCAGAAGCAAGACAGGCACCACAGTTAAAGGAAGGAACTCAGCAGTTGTAAGATAAACATGAGTCATAAGTGATACCTTATGTTTGCCTTTGCTGATCAAACAAAAAATGTTCACTGTCAGTCATATTTATCAACCCTTCTGTAGTAGTCAAAATGTATATGTGAATATGATGCACTGATCCTATTAGGGACTTTCCAAAACAGAAAATACAAGCTTTAGAAGACCTGAATTCTTCCCAGCTGACTTGAGATACCAGCTTCATCCTCTTGGGCTACCTTTGTAATCATTGGGAAAAAGAGGGAATCTCTAGAAAGTAGGTAGCACACTTTTAATCAGGACTGTCTATTTACTACACAGTGACCCTAGAGAAACTACTGTTCTAACCCAAAGCACATTAATAACATACCTGAAGGTAGTCTGGTAAAAATCACTTCTAAGAAACTCAGTTCTAGTAAATTGTTGAGTTCTTGACCAGCTAAATTTATTAATAATGTTCTAGAAAGCAAACTAGAACCTCTTTATTTCTGTGGTTTTCATTGTTTCTTTTAGAACTGGCGCATGGATGAGAAATAACAGTAAAAAGAAAAGGTTGTTTCATGTATGCCTCTCTGCTTGGGGAATCACTTAAATCACACTGCTATCTTAGATTCCTTCCGGAAGAATTGATTTTTGTGGGGAAAAAATTAGCTATAAGTTGAAACTGAACGCAGCTTTCAGTCCTCTGTTAAAACAACAGAGAGACAATAAACTTGATTTGCTTTGCACTACATCCTTCACATTACTATTCAGAATTTTGCTTCATCTTTTGGGCTTGGAAAGCTTGCAAAATAACTTGTATGATAATTAATAAGGTAAGTCTGAAATGAGGTAGTAAAGGTTCAGCAGAGTGAGCAGTGTTTTGGCCCAACTTGCTTAATTTTTTTTAACATTTTAGATATGTTCACAATTGAAAAATGGAGTATAACTTGTTGCATGTAGTGATGGACAAATTTGGTAAGAGATGAATCCTCTTGTGTTATAGCCAGTCCTTGGAGATTAGAAGGGTTAAGGGTAGCTGCACTTATCTCTTAATAGGTGGACCAATTATTGCCGTGACTGCAGGTCCGACATGAGATGCACGAACAGTCTGTCTGCTGTAGGTCTGCCTGTGTTCAAAACAAGCAGTCAGGTGCACAGATGATATGGTTTATTCATATGCAAAATATAGAGATTCTTTAAGATTGCCAGTGATAAATGCACTAAGCTGCAGACTAGCTATATAGCTCTAAAGTATAATTGTAATCACAAGCTTGATTTCCTGGGAAAGGACTCAGGATAGCCAAGGTCACAAATCTTATCAAAAGGCAGCCCTTCTGGGAGGGTGCAGAGGACAAATCTCATGATCCGTCCCTATAATTTGGTGTTGAATTCTTGTCCCAAGGTTAGGTCAGAAATAAGGATAATATTTATACCTTATTATCTACTACAGTGCAAAGTGAAGGGGTGGGACTGTGGTAAAGCCATTGTTCCTCGTGGTCAGCCTTAGCAGTGGTGCAAAACATTCATAACTTCCTTGGTAACTTCTGCGAGAAGCAGATAAATTCTGTGATAAGCAGGAGAATGGGACTGCGTGGTCTCCACCCCGCTCCACGTTCCTCCTTGGTCCAATGGTGTCACAGACCATCAGATCTTCACCTGGCCTCCATGTCTGTTCTAGTCACTAGATGTTTATCAGCAATATTGAGCTTATTAATTTTCAATTATTTCATGATTCCAGCAATCATACTAAGAGGAATGTCTGATTGCACTGAAAATGTTAGGATGCATCTGCATGTGATTGAAAGCATTAAGCTGCAGCACAACTCATTTATTTACAGAAAATAGGAGGAGCTGCTTGGGTGAAACCTTTTGAGTGGCTGGTTTTATTCACCAGCAATAGTATGGGAGTGGAGGAGATTCTGTGGGAAACTGGCTGAAAAGTGGCTGGGTATTTCTAATAAAACCAAAAGAAGATGAACTATTAATTGCAGAAGTTTTAGTCTACAACAAAGTCAGGCAGAGGGAAGGATGTAATTGGAAATCTGTCCAATTCCAGTTAGACAGCTATCTACAGAGGGTGTACATGTGCAAGGTAAGTTTGACCTGATTTTTCCAGGTCACATACAAGGAAAAATGAAGGGTTTTGTGTAGCTCAGAGGAAAACCTTGTTCATGCCTAAATAAATAAGAAAGCAAAACACTATTTTAAGCCTCTCAACCTATGCAGAGTGTCTCATGCACACAGATAGATGTACATAATCACTGCAGTGTTTAAGATCTGATACAGCAAAGATATACCTGTTAACTCCAAAATGTGTTCTTTTGTTTTTCTCTCAGTATTTTTCATGTGCTGAAGGTTAAATTTTGTTATGATTGAAGCTTAATGGTGAGTGCTGCAACTTTGATGATTCTTTGCTTCCTAAATCAAAAAAAAAAAAAAAAAAGAAGACACCTATAAATTTGTCTCTAAAACAGAATTGTGTTTGAAGTTAAAAATAGAAAGGATTTGAAAATCATTTATTGTAATCTACAAGCTTCATTGCTGAATCGTGGATTCCCCTAAAGTGTGAGTACAGACCTCTAGCAGCCTTTTTCCAAGAGCTGCTGTTGCCCCAGCAAAACCTTACTGTTAAATATTATGAAACTTTGTATTATTTGGTCTGGTTGAAATTTTTGTTTAGTAATTAATGCTTACCTCCATTTAGAAATGTTGGTAACTAGTTTCTTTTAAAAAAAGTCTTCCACTAAATGAAGTATTATGAACCTCAAATAACGAGGTTATGAGAAAGAGGGAAGGGAAACAGGAAATGCTCCATAAGACAAACACCTGTTCTTCAACATTCCTTTTACTGTGTTTAGCCAACAGAGAGAGCCAAACAGTTATCTGCTGTAATGAAAACATCACAGCATCACAGGATTGTTTAGTTTAATTTGGAAGTGGCCTCTTGATTTCATTTAATCCAAACTCCCAGCTCAAGCAGAATCACCTAAGGCAGATTTCCCAGTTGGGATTTTATTATCTCTCCAAACAAAGACTCCACAGTCTCTCTGGACAATCTGTTCCAATATTTGACCAGAATGGGACAACACTCTGTGGCCAGATCTGCATGACCACCTCTTTGAGGCCAACTCTCTGCAGCCAACTCTCCACAGCCAATTCTATGGAAGGACAAATCCACATGGGTCTCCCACAGGAGGCAGCCTCAGCCCTGGGCAACCAGGAATTCACAAAATCATCAGTCCCCATGGTCATGGTGCTTCTTTCCTGTCTGCACAATGTGCATAGCAGTACCATCACAGGAGTTGCTCCAGGTGCTTACTGGGTGGCAGGATGCAGCAGGGCAGCCACCTGCTCTCTGGCTTCCAGAGCAAACCCTCCTGCTGTTCTCCTCACCTGCATTGCATCCCACATGCACATTAGCTGGCTGCACTTATCATAGAATGTTTTGGGCTGCAAGGGACGTTTAAAAGCCATGTTGTCCAACCCCCCTGCAGTAAACAGGGACATTAACTTGATCAAGGTGCTCAGAGCCCCATCCAACCTGACCTTGAATGTTTCTAGGGATGGGGCTTCTGTCACCTCTCTGAATAACCTGTTACAGTGTTTCACCATCCTCATTGTAAAAAAAAGCCAGCCAACATTTTAATTTTTTTTATTTCTCATTTGATTTATTTGCCTTTATTTCATCGTTAATTTAAATACTACTTTATTAATGAGTCACTAAAAAGAGTTGCAAAACATGGTGGACACCTCTGATAGCCGAGCAAAATGGACAGGTGTGATGAGTAACCCAGGAACCCACAATCCTTTTCTGCAGAGCTGCCAATGAGTCAGTCAGTCCCAGCACGTACTGGTGCATGGGGTTGTTCCTTCTCCGGTGCACATTTCACTTCCCTGAACTTCAGGAGATTTCGCTCTGTAAATCTGTGCTGACTACTCCCAGTTATATTCTTGTCCTTCAAGTGTTTGGAAATGATTTCCAGGATGAATTGCTTCATAACCTTCCTAGAAATGGAAGTGAGGTTGACCAGCCTGTGGTTCCCCAGGTCTTCCTTCTTGTCCTTCTTGAGGATATGAGTGACATTTGCTTTTCTCCAGTTTTCAGCCACCTCCCCCAACTGCCATGACCTGCCAAAGATATTTGGCAGCAACCTTGAAATGAAATCTGCCAGCTCCCTCAGCGTTTATGAGTGCAATCCATCAGGCCTTATGGATTTATGTATGTCTAGTTTGTTTAAGTGCTCCCCAACCTGGTCCTCCTCTACCTAGGGTTTGTCTTTTTCCAGATTTTCCTTGACCTTCCCTGCAAGGAATCGGACTCATTATTTCCAATGAGTTTTTTCCTAGTCCACATCTTTCCCAAGAACCTACTTTTCTTGGTGAACAGTTTCCTTTATTGGGGCACTTTCCTGTGCTGGTCATGGGGCATTTGTTTGTATGAGTTGTTTCCCTGAGTTATTCACATGTGCTGTCTGTTGCTTGCTTTAATTGGATATGTTTGAGACAAATGGGGGACAAGAGAGATTATACAAATAATTGCTACTGGTGTAGCACCATGTGCATTTGAATTGGTATAAATTGACAGTGATAATAACACATAAATGATAATGAAGAACTTGACAAACATTCACCAAATCATAGAACACCTCTGATGCAGCTGAATGGATTTTAGAGGGTCCCCTCAGATGAGAACATCAGCAAATCCCAAATGCCTTCTATATATGCTCTTATTCACTCAACCAGAATAGAGCTTATTTATTAATTATTGTGGTGTACCTACTGTAATGAAGGCTGTACATAGAACAGGAGATAATGGAAACTTTTCTTTAATCCCCTCCACAAAATAAATATGAAAGGTAAAATACTTGAAAAAAAAAAATAATTCTGAAGAATGAAGTTGACTTTGGACTCAGAGAGGAAAACTGATTAAAACTGGTGAAAGCTGCCATGGTTTTTGTGATCGCAGAACAATTAAAATGAGCTTTGTCAATATTAGATCCAAGTCTGCTAAAAAGCCTAAACAAATAGACTGAGACAAGTGTCTGTTTTGCATTAATTTGCAGATCTTACTTTATCCTTGGTCTAATAATATTTGAGAAAACACAGCCTTTATTACGAGACTGTGCCATAAGCCTGTAAGTATGTGAGCAAGTGAGCCAGAAAAAGAATTAATTTTCTCCTGAAAAACAAATTGTCAGAAATCACTTTTAGAGATGGACCACTTGGAAAAATGGATCTCAATATATGGGAATGAAAATTTTGTCAGAGTCACAGTAATTGCTAGCACTGTGGCTGGATGGTAGGCTTTCTACTTTCAATCTTTTGCAGCGCACCAAAAATCCATCCTATTTGTCTGAAATTTTCTAGGCCTCAAACAAATGTTTGTGAAGATTTCAACTAAGGTCACTCATTGTCTTAAAAGATAATTCCATCAGTGGTCTTTCTTGGACCACTAAACCTTTATTCTAAACCTAGAAAGGGTTTATACAACCCTCATCTACAAGATTTGGAGAAGCATCAATGTTCTTGGGTTAAAGAGCAGAGCTGGGATATGATTCTGCTGAGCTGACAAAGGGAACTTATTGCAGAATTCTGTGACCCAAGGTGTGGTGGTGATGGCATAAAGATGGCAATATCTATAAATGGAGAAAAACTCCCTGGTTGTTCATCTGGGGTCACCTGTCCTGTCTGCTCCTCCCTGCAGGTGCAGCCTCTTACCATCTGTACCCCACAATGTGGTACACAGGATTTACTTGTGACCTTGGTCTGCACAGGAGCAAGTATAAACAAGAGCTGTTCACCAATCCTTAGTAATAACTGAAAACATTGAGTGTTATCCCTGCTGGAAGTAGACACTGTCTGCATAAATATGCCCTTAAGTTTGGAAAGTGCAGTTAGTTAAAAGAGACTGAGCTGAAAAGTAAAATCACTGAACAGAATTAGTTTTGTTCTCACTCAAACCAGGACAGCACGCAAAAATTCATTAATAAGGTTTATTTCATTAGATGAAAGCAAAGTGCATAGTAAAACAACAAACAGCAGTTACTTGTTTTGCATTTTGGTTTTACATGTTTAATTCATAATAGTTTTGTGCTGCCCTCCTGTTGCGTGGTTGCATAGCTCGTTGACTGGTGAACAAAATGCTGTGCAGTGCATGTGGGTGCAAGAAGCAGTTGTTTCTCAGATCAGAAAGGGTTTGTGGCCTTTTCTCCTTAACTCCTGGAAGGAGAAAAAGAGTTTTACTCCATGTGTGGGTGAATACTATACTGTCTCTAATTGATACCCCTTAGCTGGTTGCAAGCTAATATTAATTGGTGTGGGTGATATCAATGCATACTATGCTACTAAGTCTATAACATATCTCTTACTACCTTTGTTGAGACAGAAATTCTTAGCATATTTCAGCTGCATTTCAGGTTATTTTTATTTAGTCATTTTTCTTAGCGCCCTGTTTGGTGATATCAGAGCAAAACAGAATCTGAGAAAGTATTTCAAATAAGCACAATCATAGAAACATAGAATCATTAGGGTTGGAAAGGACATCTGGGATCATCAAGTCCAACCTTCATCCTAACATCTATCTATCCATTAGACCATAGCCACAAGTGCTACATCCACTTGTTTTTTAAACACCTCCAGGGATGATGACTCCACTACCTCCCTGGGCAGCCTGTTCCAGTGCCTAACCAC